>JAUZNJ010030429.1:47917-68616 GCA_034780135.1 Jordanella pulchra
AACATAAAGCTCCTCTTTCTGCAGGTTCATACTTCAGTCAGTATTATGTAACCTTTATATCCGCCCTTTTTTTAGGCTCCGACATTCTCTAACATTTCACCAAGATGTGCTGGTTGGGGAAAAAAGGTCAACTGTGTCACTTTCCTCCTGCTGGTGGTGTTTGAAAGCTGCAGAGCAGCACAGGGAGGCAGCGAGTTTTTTTTCCTCTGTTCTATGAAATTCAAAGAGTTAGCTCATGCTAATCTGCAGATTGTAGAACAAACCGTCGTTTAGAAACCAGTGTGTCAGCCATACCTCATCATTTTAGGATAGTTTGATACCTTTTTAAATAATGTAACAGGACAAACTGGAAATATTTTTCTACCAACCATCCTTCTAGAGATTCCTTGTGGAAAAACTCTGATTTCTGTGTAGTTCTGACGTCTAATATTGCCTCAGAAGGGAATCGGCTGCAAACTTTAAGCCACAGATCCATGCATCTTTTAAGGAAGCAGAACCCCTGACGCTCCTTACCTTTGTTCTTTCAAACAAGCGGATTGAGGTGAAAGCAAAGTGGCTTTTTTTTTTTTCATCTAGTCACTAATGCGCTCCTAAAGCTGCTCTAACGTTTCATCTCTGACCGCTTCACATGAATCCCTCCTCTCCAGTGTTAACAGTTTGAATCAAAGGGACCTGATCACATTTATTCTGACTCGCGCAACGTACCGACGCAGTGGGTTCGCCTGCTGCTTTCCCTGATGCGTGTCGCATTGTGTTCATGTATTAACCTGATGGGTGGCTTTGATCGCTTCGAGTTGATTTTATTGTATTAGTCGTCATTGTTATTTATTGGCATCATAGTTGAGCGGAGGTTTGTTTCAGTGACTGAAAACGAGCTTAAATAATCAGACTAGTGCTCTCAACCACAGGCACTAAATGGGTTTTGTCAGTATTATAATGTGCAATGAGTTGGAAATGTTACTTTAAGCTTTATGTTTCTATGTTCTCCACCTCAGTTACTCTCTCTAATTATAGACCAAAACAGTCTGTAGGTGGGCTTTTCTTAAAACTGTTTGCTCTCAGACGGTTCTTTTAGAAAGTCTGTTAGAATCGACAGAAAGGGGGGGAAAGTGTTGCTGTGATTTAAATTCAGTTTCCAGAGGGCCCCAAACTCCACAGCTACACTACGCTGCTCCGCTGTGACCTTTATGACACTTGAAAACGGTAACTGATGAACCAAAGACTTTTAACGTCCAGAGGCCTTCTGTTGAAACCAGACGGAGTCATTATGCAGAGGGAACCAAACCTCATCCCCATCCACCTGAAACCCAACCAACCCCTCTCAAAACTCATCCAGACAGACGGTTTCTTACGGGAATGAATATGGCCGATGTTTTATGGGTTGTTTTTTTTTTTTTTTTTTTTTTTCCTTCTTTGCAGGGCGTTTTGTTGAGGAGGGGGGGTAGTCCGGCGTGACTCCCTTCCTACTGTGTACAGTTTAAAAGTATTGCCTGTTTGCTCAGAGTAACCTTTCACCTCTGGGGGCAGCAGACATGAATGCAGTGTAAAGATGACTATTGTACAGTTTGTCTTTTCTACTTATTGTTCAGTTTTCTACTTCAGTCTTTTTCCGTGTACATACAGACCAATAAATTATTTTTAAAATGATCACTGAACTCCATTATCTATCCATTTTCTCCCGTGTTATTTATTTATTGGGCGTTTCATGTGATTGATGGTGACTGGAGGAGATATGGAGACACACGGTTCTGGTTGGAGGAAATTATTGTAGCTCAATTCTTAGTTGTGTTTTCTGCTAATTTGTTCCTCATAAAATAATTCCTGGTAGATGATTTTTAAAAAATCTGACAAAGTTGAGAAATCGTTTTTTTTTTATTTCTTGCATTTCTTATAAACTTTTGGAAATTTGAGCCAAACACAAATGTTTATATTCAGAGTTTGGAAAAGATCATAGCTTATTATGTCACCTGGATGAAGATCTGTTTTAAAATCTTTTTCTGTTGGACAAGTTTAAAGAATGGGAAACTAAACTGAAGTAAAGTTTAGAAACTATGGTGCCTTTATTTTCTCTTTCGACTATTTCACAGAAATACGGGTCTGTTATAAACTTTATATTCGTCGAAAGAGCAAACAAAGTTGCCCATTTCAGTATAAGTTTTGCATAACCTTGTACATGTTTGGTGAAAAAAAACAAAATACTGGCAGCTAAACGGTTGAAATCTAAATATAGAATAATATCAAAATCACAATTTAATAAACTGTTGTCCTTAAAGGAGAAAAAAACATGAAAATCAATTTATTTGCCCACCACTCCAGTCCTTTAAAGTAATAGACAATCTTATCTAAAGGAGATAATCTAACAGACTTCTTGTAATTGGAGCAAATTCCTTCCCTTTCAAAGTCATCTGCTGGTTTCTTGAGTCTTTCACATAAGATAAGGTTGAGTCAGTGGTTGGGATGTGTTTAAATCAATGCTTTTATCTCAAGGTGTGTTTAATTTTTTTAGGGTTGTTTAAGGAGTGACTCTATTTCCAGCAGCATCCATTACAAGAGACGCGATCGCTTCAGAAAAAGGCTATTTAGATTTGACTGATAAATTAAGACTGCACCTTAAACAATGAACGTGTAACTACATTATCAGTGTATGCTTTATAAATGTTGCAAAAGACTTTTTGAAAATGCAATAATGCAGATTTATAATAAGTGATACCGTTGGCTCAATTTTTACCAATTATATCGCCTTTTTTGCCTTGCTGCATGTTTGTGGGCGGAGCCACAGTACCCAGACAGAAACATGAGACTGTAACCAAAAAGGCTGGACCTGGGACCTACTAGCTGCTTGTCATGCAGTCACCAGGATGACAAATAAATAAAAGCACAACAAACAGAAATTTAGAAGCTTTTAATGTCTGTACAAGTGCTACTTTAGTTCAGCCATTTTGCATAATGAAAAATCTTCATCTTCTAAACAAACCCTGCTAATCAGATCAATCCCTTAAAATGACATCCGCAAATTAAAGGACAAACATTTGTGTTACAAGTAAAAAAATTCTATTAGATTCACAATATCAAATAAAATGAGGCATTAATGGACAATCAGTTTAGGTAGAAAGTAAAAACAATGAAATAAGTGACATCCGTCAACCTTAAGACACATCAGTGAGTTTGGCTGATTTCTCAACCTGACATGGAAACGTGATGATGAGAAAGCTACATCCAGGCGTAGGGATGTGCAGAACACACAATAAACACACAGTTCAGTGCCTGGTCAGTTTTATCTTCACTTTCTGCCTTAAATCTTTTATTTCTCTAACATGAGGCTTTTGAGCAGCTGTATTAAAATGATGGGAGCATTTCACACGTCTAAAAGGCTCCCATTTTGTTAATAATCTAACACCCTTATATTAAACATCAGAAACCAGTGAAACACCTTGAAATACTCTGAACTTCTGAATAGATGTTGCTGTTAAATAAAAAAAAAAACACAGAATTCAGATCTTTCAGTAGTTAGTTTTCTCTAATACACCAAATGCACTAGACTCTTAATTGAATTAGCCCAGTTTGCCATCAGCATCTACCTCCATCGCCTCTGCAGTGTAAGTTTGATACATTAGTTGGTCACAGTTATGACTATAAATCTCAGATTTTTTTGCTATCAGACCATCTTTCCGACTCATATCAGGTAACACTGATTATCTTAATGAATGAAAAAACTCAGTTTGGGATTTTAATGATCGATGAGGTCTTTTTTTTCCTCCCCACAGTGACTCAATTACACAACCTACAGCTGTAATGATCTTTAAAAATAAGAGCTGGATGCACAAGTTCAGTTTCTTCTGAATATAATTAGGCATTAGGAAGCTCCTGGTGGAACTAAGACGAGACATTTGTCTTCTTCAAGTGCGAAAGGTGAAGTATTCTTTATTGCAAAGTTGCTTTAGTGAAACAAAACATCTTAAACAAAAGGATAATGTACAGCCCCATTCCTGAATTATCTATAGCAAACCAGTTTGGATCGCATTCCTACAGGACCACCAACCATCTTGCTGTTTATCTGAGTTTAAGGGTTGTGCAGTGCACCAGTATCATGGATCCACAGCATAATGCTGACACCATCATGCACAACACAATGCGTGACTTTGTTAACTTTGTTATAACGGTGATCCAGCAGCTGGTTGGCTTTTGAGGTTCTTCTGTTTCTGGGTTATTCTTGAACAGTGTAACCAATCCCCTTTCCTCTGACAAAGCCAGTTTGGGTCACATGATTGATAACTGGTGCAAAACTGCTTTTCTTCAACAGGAAAATTACTGTAATCACATATCCTGAACTGATCTTTGGATTGGTTAAAGCAGACCAAAATAAAGGGCTTCTGAGTGGCTGCGTGCAGAATCCTGCTGAAAATGAAACCGTTCGACCAGAAGTACCGATCAGAACTACGCCAAAGGCTGATCGATGCCGGCAAAACACAAGGGACGGAAGTTTTCAAGTCATGAGTTGAAAGTAAGCAAACATTCAGACCTGATTCTTAATTACAAAACTTAACAGTAACTAAAACTTGTGCACCAATTTCTTGTTTAAAAAAAACAGAAGCATTTTGTTGCATAATCAAGTCACAGCAAAAAAAAAAAACAAAAAAAGAAGGTCTATATACCTTATTAAAACACTAAATAATCTAAGAATAGTGACAACGAATTTAAATTTGTTTGTAAGTTTCAGGACTTTGCTGATGAGGACTAACCAGCACATACCAGCATTCATCTCAGTACGTCATTTAAAAAAAAAAGCAGCCCATTTTCTTCATTTCTACTCATTTTCTTTCCAAATATAAAATACACCCCCAGCTGTAGAATATCATATGCTACAGTCAGATTTAGTATAACAAACCACTGGGATTAAAATCCCAAGCATTTTGTGACCAACTGTAATCTCTGAAATCCTGGGTAAGCATTTTCAGTTTAACATAGAAAAATAACCGGATGCACACCGGCACTTTAAAATCATTGAGGCATCAGTTGTTTTTTTCCCCCCATAGCAGTAAACTTTCTGTGCTTCTTTAGAAGCACGAATGCCAGACCTGCTACCATCGGTTCTGAGGACCACAGCAGAAAGCAGGGCGGGGCTCCCGACACATCAACACTGAAAGCAGCCATCAGACGAGATATTCAGGGGAGTTTATAATCTTATAAAATCATCTCTACAACATTGGCTTAATATGAACATTCAATGTAAAAAAACAAACAAACAGCTTTAATTACTGTGAAGCTGATCACTGTGTGTGAGAAGGTGTAACCGGCTGGTTGTTGTTCAATCAGACACATGATCTGCCTGCATGAAGAGATTCACACCTAACAGCTTACGTTACAGGCTCTCTGCAGCAGCACCAGTGGATTTGGTTTTTTTTCTTCACACATTTGCAGTCATCTAACCTCCTCAAAGTTTGAGGATTTTAGATTTCCATACAAATATATGTCAAATAACATGAGTGGAAAGAAGTAAACAAACATCTATTTTTAATCTTTCTCTACAAAACAATGAATCTCCATGAAGGAAAAAAAAAGTGATCTATTGGGAGTATAAAGGAATTATATAATCATTTTAACAATTTTCAATACATCACACCTTCAATTTAAAAGTCATTTATAATTATTGTCCAAAACTAAACAATATGTGTCTGGGACTTTATCAATCTTTAAAAATATATATAATATAAACTGCATAAAAAAAATTGAAAAGAAAGTTGGATTGGCTGAAACATAATGTAGACATTTTTCTGATTTGTTTTTGAGCACATTGATTAATTATTTTGAAGGAAACACAGGAAAGAATCTAATTTTATAAATCTATAAATCAATAAATAAAACTATATTCCTCTGTGTAAGAAAATTTGTGTGTGTGTGTGTGTGGGGGGGGGGGGTTACCTTGGAAATCATTTTCAATTATTTATTTAACGCTGTATTCTGGAAATAGATGCTTAGTAAAACATGTGGGGTTAAATAAAAAAGCTGCTTAAGTTTTCTATCCATTAGTGTGAGGAAAAAGCAATTAAGTCAAAAGAACAAAATGTTTGTCGTGGAGAAATTCCCAAGAAAAATGTGCAAATTTACAGATTTCTGCTATGGTACTAAATCAATAATTACTTTTTGGCTCTAATTTATGACACTTCTCCACAGTTTAGATTCATTTTGTCTTAGAAACACACAGAAAACAAACAGTGTGTAAAAACAAAAGACTCAGTTTACAAAAAGAAAGTAACTTGCATTCCTGCAGACCCAGTGAAGGCTAATCGAGTTTCAACAAAGTAATATTACAGCAAAATGAAATGTAAATAAGCCCCACTTTAGCTGGAACAGCACAGGGTGAATGCAGAGCCTTGTTACTGATTTCTAATTCATTTCAAATCTCCTTCCTTTCTTAGTCAGTCGCTTCTAAAGCAAACATTTAATTATTGCTTTTCAATGCCTTTTTAGAAACACTAACATCTCAGCCAGCTCTGTTTTCTTTTGCTCCAAACCCTCTGAAAGCTCGAGCAGATGTTAACATTCCTCATTTAAACACATGGACGTGGTTTGCTGCAAATCTGCAGCTGAGGAGAGGAATGCTGAGCAGAATCACAGTTACTCTTCAGGATATGCAACATATATTTGCTCCAAATAGATGTGATGTATGAATAGATCCTTTTTCGTTTTATAAAAACAAATCATCCTAAGCGTCCCCCCCCCCCCATCAGGTGACGGGAGGAAGGAATCTGCAGAGGAACCCAGAGGCACGTTTAGTGTGGCGATGATACGAGAGGCTGGCTGGAAAACCCAGCGACTTACACGTGCAGCGAAGAAGAGTGTTAGCGTGTGAGTGGGATGAAATGTGGAGGAAGAGAAGTGAGAGAGTGTGGAAAGAAAAGGCACAGCTGAGTACAAAAAAACCTAAAACAACTTAATATTCCTTTGTTTCACTAACCCAGTAGTGAGTATGAGGCTTGTGATGGCCTGAGCGCCGATCCTGCTCAGCCCACCAACACAGTGATGGGGTCTCTTTCAGGCAGGCCGGGACGCAGCGCATGTTAGTGTTTCACTGTCAGGAGTTAAAACGAAACCGAGTCGCTCTCTGAAACGTGTCAGAGGGCAGAACCACGCTCCGTTGTTTCAGTGGAGATGTCCTCAGTACCGGTACATGTCATAGGTACTGACCCAAGAGGAGGGAAAAGCCCAGGTGGGGAACTTGTGAAGGATTTCCTCCAGCTGAGCAGTCCGTCGGTCCTCGCCGAAGAAGTAGTGGGTTGATATGGCAACTGAGATCATTCCCTCGGGGCCGGCTGGATCCGGTTCTGTAGGGGGCTGATGGAAGAGAAAACCATGAATCTCACTACATTTTTATCAACAAAACCTAAAACCAGCAGCTTTATCAGTACTCGAGCTGCTCGCACTTCTGCTCAAACAAAGAAGGGAAACAAATTCCCTAAGAGGTTTAGACTTTGTTGAACGTAATCCAACGAAGTTCTAGGTTTCTGGACTTTAAGGTGTTCCATGTGGCTGAAATCATGAACTCAAATACTTTTTTTTCCCAGCAGATCACATCTTCAGACCCTTTTGGCTGAAGCTGAAACATGCTTCCCTGAAATCCTGAACTGGCCAGAACTAAAGTAGAAAGAATATTCTTTGAAACTTGCTCTGATTATTTGTTTTACTACCTGCTTTTATCATGTTTTTTTAATCTTTATTTGCTTTCATTGTCCATCTATTGTATTGTTTAATTCATGTAAATCACTTTAAAATGTCTTTGTATTGAATTGTGCTAAACAAAAAAAAACTCGCCTTGCCTGACAAAAAATTAAATATCCAGTCGACACATGTGTTACACAAACCAGATTTAACTGAGATCATGTGACCAAACGGAAAAGGATCGCCCTCAGATCTTCTGACTGGGACTTAACTTAGAACAACGGTGCAGCTCTTGTTTCTCTAGAGCAACAGTTTTATGTTACTTCTGACTTTTCCTTCAAACACATAAGTAGCATCCAGATCGCAGTCAACTTTTACCAAAAAGTAAATTGTAGTAAAAAAAAGTCAGCAAAACACCTACCTACCATGCCCCCCCCCCGAAAAAAAATGAAAACAATGACTACTATATGCATAGGGTGTGTATTGCAGCTGTGCAGTTAAAGCTGCTGAATAATACTAGTTTTTAAATGTTACCACCTAAAGCAAAGTTTTCAATTTAAGAAGCAATCTGAAAATTTCCTCCAATGTAAACAATCATGCAGAAATATGTTACAGGGTTCGTTATCAAGAAGTCAAATCAAGACAAAGAGAAAACATGCTAGTTTTAACGTAGCACTGCAACAGGAGCAAAATGCAAGTTCATTGAACTTCATTATTTAGAAACAAACAATGAAGCAATTTTGCGTTTTTAGGATTAGAGGATGATAGATGCTTTCATAACTGAGTAATCCCTGAGCTATAGTGGCTATTCTGCAGGTAAAATGGTGTCCAGAATGTTACTGGTGGACCAGTTAAGTGCTACATCACATTGTAATACTGACTGAAAGTCTGCCGTTTCACTGCACATACTTCTTGCTTTATGGAGTACCTGTATTTCAAACCAAAAGGTCCATGTAGGGGCATCGAGGCCATGGGAATAAAACACAAAATATTCTCCGTTCAGGTCAAACTGAGGCGTCCCGTCACCCAGAGACCATGAGGACAGACTGGCTCCTCGGTGAGGCATCAGATACAGAGACATGTGGTTTGGTCCTGGGTGACACAGAAGGGACAGAAGTCAATACCTTTGACTAAATGCTCATACATTTTAAAATGAGCAATCAAATCTTTTTCCATTCCTCAAATCCTGATTTATCTGGATGTCTGTGCTATGATGCTCCTCACCTTTCACACTGAAGGTCATCTTGACAGTTCCCCAGCTCGTCTCCTCCTTGGACAGGAGGCTAAACTTGACTGGAGAAGCTGGATACACTTCTGGGGCAGGAAGATACCAGTTCTTCCTACAAATACACCAAAGCTCTAAGATGAGTCAAGTTTAGGACACCAAACAAGCATAGTGCAGAAAGTTTCTACTCTCTGACCTGCTAAGGAACTTCACCGGCAGGAACCAGGGGTAACCACAGAAAGGTCGGTCCTCTCGGCAGCGGGTCCGGATGCTGTCGTTGATCTCGGGAATGAGGGGCGTGATGTGCTGTACTGCTGTGAAGTCGAAGCTGTTTATCCAGATGCCGGAGTCTCTGCTCTCTACCTGACCCTGAAGGTTGTGGAAGGTCCGAGTTGTGTGCTGCAAAGAGATGCGCCGATCAGAAAAGCAGATTTATTTTCTTTTTTTAAAAGACAATGGCAAATCTATGCTCCTGTTAGCTTTCAATACTCAAGGCTAAGAAGAAATGTGTTTTATGGCTTTTGAATCCAACCTGCAGGAATATCCTCTTTGGCCGGGGGCTGTTTGGATTCCCAGAGTAAGGAAAGAACAGGCCGGCCGACACCAGCAGCACCATGACAACAAACGCCGAGCCCAGAGCTGCAAGGATCCACTTTGTGCTCTTCACCAAGTAGATGAAATGCAGCTGGAAGGAGCAAATGTGCATTAAAAGCAGATCAAAATACACCATAATCTTCACATTAAGAAGGAATCTGTCCGCTGAAAAAAAATAAATAAATACAGATTCATGAACCAACAATTTTGGATTTCTGAGTTGATACTTACAAAATAAGAGGAGAGGAAAACGATTGCCAGAGTGACCAAAGACGCCATCACCACCTCAGGCGGTATCTCTGTGCCACTACGACCCATTATGGGGGTAAATATCTCAAACACCACCCAGATGAGGAACATGAAGTGAACATAGGGCAGCGCCAGGCCCAGAAGATACATCCCGCTGTACTTCAGTGACGCTCCTGGAGGTAAAAGACCGACGCTTTAGAAACTTCAGCTGCCTTGTTTTGACTTCATAGAGTTTTGAATCTGGTTTGTTTCTGTGGATCTTAAAAAAAACACTCTTTATACCTGCAGGCAAAGAGCAAAAACTACAAAAGCTACAAACTTTATTATTCTGGACACAGGTTTGGTGATTTTCTACATGAACAACACCTCGACTCTGCCTGACCCAAGTTAAGGCTTTCAGAAAGAAACCAAAAGTCTTGTCTGAAGTGCTTCAGAAATAAAAAAACAGCTTAAAAGGAAATACTGATAAAAACTATTTTAAAAAGAAACAAAGTTTAGGAAACATTCTGGTTTAAAATGGCAAATTCATAATTTTTTAAGTTAGATTTTAGGGAATTTGAAGGTCCTAATGTGACATTAACCCACATAAAAATATTTTTTATTATGTGAAACCTCCATTTACTCATAAACAAACAAAATAATTACACCTGGAATGTGGAAGAATAGATGTCCCTGCAGAGGACAGTGAGGGGAGCTGAGAGGGTAACGTAGAAGCTTTAGAGCTGCTACAGTAACAGATCAGCCACCAATCACACTTATTAAGACAAATCTGTTTTAAAACTACAGTTCCCCATCCTTTTACATCTAAATATCCCAGAAGTCTGTATAATTACGGACTGAAATGCAGCTCCAAATGTTTACCTCTGTGTTTAAATTCCTTGGTTAGCAGCAGTCTGGTAACCAGGGGGAAGGCAACCATCAGCATGGGCACGTAGGCTGAACATAAACCCCGCTGTGTGAGCCACACCAGGCTGCAGCACCACAGCAGCAAGCTCACGTCAAAATACAGATCCCCCAGCTCCACCAGACGTACGCCCTGAGTGGGAGACACACGACACTCAGCATCATTTGCTGTACCAACCCCCACCCAAGATGCTCCAAAAATATGCAAGCAGTTTGGTTCTGAAATCAAACATTTCTCGCTCTCTGAGGGACTCACTCCATAATAGAGGTTTTTGGCCAGCGTGTGGACGAGGATCAACTTCCCAGTAGCTGCAGCTCCATAAAGGCAGATGGCAGCATAAAAGTGAGTGTACCAAAACATGGAGCGGCCCAACAGAGTAATGAGGAGAGCGACGATGAGCACCGACAGCAGGGTGACAAACCAGCCCAGCAGTGCTACACCCATGGCACAGGCCAGATCCCGGACATAACGGCCACCTTGAAGAAACGGAGGGGATCGTTACAAGAGAACAAAGACGTAAACATAAAGAGACGCAGCATTCGTTCAAAAGCGAAAAGGAGACCTGCCTCGATTGCCAGGCAGAGAGGCCTTCTTGGCTAGATAGAGGAAGGTGGCCGTAGCGACCATGTAGTTGAAGATGGTGCCAACACGAGCTGGATACGCAACAGCAATCACCCCCAGCAGGTCAAAGAACACCATGTTCCCATGGCGATACTCTGAGGAGTCGGCCAGCTTCTCGGATGTGACCAAGTGCTTCAAAACAGCCAGGATGTTGTCACCTAAGAGCAGCCAGTGAGCACAGATGTAGGTCAGCATCATCGGAACAGACACTGAGGAAATTCATGCACACATTTCTAGAAGAGAGGAAAATTAGGATATTTAAAAAGGGGGGTTTTCTTTACAATATACGTCAGAGTTGCATCCTTGAAATCCGTTTTTAGTATTATTAGGGTCCAACACCCACTGCAGGTTTTTTGTTTAATCATTCCTTTGTTGATTTGGCTATTAGACCAAATAATGAACCATAATTATCTCTCAGAGCAGATTTAGTTTATATCTAGTATGTCTTGGTATTTCAGAGTTAATACAATTTTTCCCACATAAAAGCTTTCTAATGCTTGTAGCATCCCATCAGCTCCCTTACTCTACTGTGTTTTAGTTTACACTTGTATCAGTACGACACAAACTGATTTTTCTTAGCATGACTGCAAAAAAACCTATAAAGAAAACCAACAAGAAAAAATAACAAAACAGAAAAAAAAACCATGGGCACATTTATGTGAGAACCTATCAACACACATATGTCCTTATTAAACGGTGTGTGCTTTTGTTTCCCTTTTTGAAGAGTGATTAAGATCAATGGGCCTGTTTGCCTCCTGAACTGATACCGCAGGGAAACAAGGTGTCATAGTTTTTAGCAACATTTGAACTAATTCATTTTTTTCTTAATCTCTGCTTTTTTTCTCCAAATAAAATTGAATAAAACGTTTCCGTATTTTAAGGCTTTTTACACATCATTACCGGCCTGGTGCTAGTAAGGATGAAGGACAAAACCTTAGTTTTCCATCATATAACAAAATAAATTAAATAAAAAAACTTTTAGGAGGCTGACCAACTTCATCCTCAGTCTGGTAGAAAGAGACAGTGGTTAAAGGATCACGAACAGAAAACCAGGAAGTTCCCTTTGGTCTTTCCCACACTGTCATTCCTGTAGTGATGAACCCACAAACTGAATCTTCTGCTTAAATCAGCTCAAGCGCCTGAAAATATCATTATAGAAAATTAAAGGCGGCGTTAATGTGAATCATTAAGATCATAAAGGTTGAACACAACAGGACTTCCAATGGAAATCAAACCTTCTATTCCATCCTGCACGTAAAAAATACTTTTTAAAACACCGCTTTATACTCATATACTGGATTTAATCCTAAAAAAAAAAAGAAAAACATAACCAACATTTTCTGACATATCCCTGAAATTTAACTTAAACAAACCTGAGGAAAACAGAGCAGGAGTGTTCTCATGTGTGGGAAATGGTGATTAAAAAAAAAAAAAAAAACATGCGGTTTCTTTTGTATTACACAAGAGCAGCAATGTGCTGATTTATGGGAAAGCAAAACCAACTCCCACAGTTTAGGAAAGACTCTGGTTACATCATGAAGTACTGTGTATGTGTCAGTAAGACACTAGCAAGGATGTTTCTGTTAGTCTGCGCAGCCTCACAGTCGACTACGCATCTGAAACAAAGCTGCATTGTTCTTCCGCCTGGAAGGCTCACTGTGGTCAAAAACAGAGTACAGCTTACACTTGTTCCACTGTTTGACTCAAAGCCACAGCTTCCCTTTCTCAATTAAAAATAAGCAACTGTAAAACACTTATATTCCTTTAACAATTCCATCCATTCCCCCACAACATGCTTTTACAGCAATGCATTAAAAGTAAAAAACATCTTTTTTATAAAAATAGATCCATTGCCATTTGAATTGTTACTATAAGACTGCTGAAACACACTCGATTTTAAATGTTACCACCTAAAATATACAATAGGAAAAGTTCTTCCAACTTTGCATTTTGCTCCATTTTCTTCTGCTTTCTCCGTGATAAGCTTAAAAAAAAAAAAAAAGAGTAGGGTTAAGAGTGTGAAATGAAATGGTTTCCTCTCTGTAATATTTACGTCTGGCAAGTTGAGCCGTTGCTTATGGAGGAAGAGGAGGAATTTATCTAGTGGCTGCAGATGCAAAAACAGATGTTTTTGCATCCGCAAAAAAGCTAAAGATGAATAACCCAGCAGCACTGAAGCCCAAAGAAGATGAGGTTTTTATATATTTTAGGTTTTTAAGAGAGTAAAATCAGAAGATCATTCTGATATTCTGGGTGCTCGTCAATCTGTAAACCAAATAATCTATGAGCATGAACATTTATTATTGGATATATTTATGAAATCAGATATATACCAGCTCTTTGTATCGAGTCTGTCAGTATTCTGTCCGCTGTGTCGTATCTGGTGTGATAGATGAAACCGTTTTCAATGAATGCAAGATCAATGCCTGTAAAAGGAAAACAAACACACAAAAAAACAATGAATTAAACTAATGTAACTGAAGCACATGTGCTTACATCAATTTCACAGGTCATTTGGCTCTGCACTGTGTTTGGTCTTACCGGGGATGTTCCCAAAGTCCCGATAGATCCGGAAGTCTGTGTCAGAGGGAATGACGCCACTCTGAAAAACCTCCTGTCCGACCACGGAGGCGAAGGGGTGTTTGGCTGCGTGAACGTAGGCCTGGACAAGCCACGGGTTCTCTGGGCCTTTAAGAGCAAAGGTGATAAAGAACAATGGGAAACAAGGATAATCCGTTTTATGTGTGGAAATTATCAGGGTTTCTCTGACACTTTTCTACTTAATTATATACAGGTTTTGTTAATAAATATTGAACCTTTTTGTTTCTTTTTACTTATCATTTTAGACTAAAAATTGTACAAATCGACTGTGGCCTTTTTCTGATTTTCTGTCAACACACAAGCACTATTCCACACAAACAAACATGGAAAAGGGAAAATGATGGATTTTTTTTTTTTATTTTAGCTACATGTTGTTTCAACCATCTAGTGCTCTGGTACCCCTAAAAAACACAAATTAAATGCTTTCAGAATCACCTAATTAGTGAATTCAAGCCAAGCTTTCCTACAGCATAACCCTGCCGTCACCATGTGTTCAGATCTTGTGGATTTGCAGTCATATCACACTTGTGTATCAGACTGCAAAGTGTTCAAAGCCTAGAAAATCACTTCATAACACGATACAGCATCAGACTTCCTATCTGCTGTGTTTATTGACCCCCATGATGTTGTTTATTGACTAATGTCCTCACTGTGGGCTAAAAGCTGGATTCCTACTGGGATTACATTACACAGAGGTGACTCTCTAAGGGGATTGGCTGCACTGGCTTTAATTTAAGGGCATCAGATGAAAGTGGGCTGAGTACATATATGCATGACACACTTTTCAGATTTTTGGTTGTAAACCACGGTTTACTTTAGAATGATGCACTACTCAGAGTTTTTTCCAACAAAACCTTTAGAAATACATAAAGGTTGGTAGCTCTAAAGTGACACAACGTGAAATATTTCAGAGGATATAAAAAAATATTAGAATAAAAAAGAATGTTTGGGTATGATTTATCTGAATTAAAAGCTGCAGAAATTTTGAACAACAACAAAAAAAAGCAAGAGTTTTTCATTTCTAATAATACAGTAAAGTGCTCTGCAGATTTAACACACCGCACTTTCTGCATGAAGAAGGAAAGAGGCAACACACATACATACTGTGTACACAAAACCCAATGAAAACCATGCATTTGTTAAATATGAGTCTTTCGTACCAGTCTGGAAAACAACTTCCTTCCCGCCAACGCCTGCTGCCTCCAAGTTGATGAAAGCACGAACCTGTTTGGCCCAGGAATGCTGGGTAATAAAACCATGACTGGCCTGAAATCCAATAATGAACAACAGGAAGAACAGATAGCGATAACTGAGATAAGACAGACAAAAAACAACCAAAGGTCTGCTACTTGTGAGGATCTTGTCACCTGCAGAATGTTTTCTTCTGCCCCATTAAAGAGGAAGACTACGCCATGGTGGAGAGGAGTGGACTGATTGGCCAGAGCATGGAGGACTTCCAGCATCACAGCGCAGCTCACTGCATCATCACTGGCACCTGAAACAAGGAGAGGAGCTCATGTGATGCAGAAACAGAAACAATGAACACAGTTATCCAACAGATGGGTATGGAAGGGAACTAAAATGCAGGAAGTCCTTCATAGAGGAATGCAACTGTGTACCATGCAAACCAAAAGGGTTTATGTGCAGGAAAGAACAAAGAGTTGATAAGTTTGAGAACAGTGGGAGAAAAACACGGCAGCAAAAGGTTCAGCTGGAAAAGTAAAATAGGGAGTCAAGAGTCAGAGCGGGACGAAAGAAAAGGAGCATGTGACAAGAGCATGTGATTCAGACTGATTAGACTAACTAACTGAAAGGAGAAAAAGTTAAGAAATAAAGAGAAAACGTGAAGTAGAGATCAAAGGCATCATGTGCTTCGGCTTCCTAGAGTGAATATGTTCGTTAGTGGGGTTGCAGCTAACGGTTGCTATTTATTCCTCCTGATTCCATAAAACCCATGTGAGAGTCTACAGAAACATTAAAACACAGTAGAAGACGGTTCACAAGCTCACATTTGGCTCTTTGTTCAAAATCCAGGATATCAGATTCTCTAGACTGCGCGCTCCTGATGTATGTTTACTTTTATGGTCCACACCTTATGGGTTTGTTTTTCTTAAACCAGCGGAGCTGTGTGTGTACGTGCGACTCCAAGTGTGATTGTATGCCTGTGTGATCTAGAAAGACTATTGTGTTTTCCACTCTCTCATGGAGTGTGGAGAAAAACCAGTAAAAACATCCTACATGTTAACACCTCTATTTCTCCATACTCTCAGAAAAAAGGAGTGAAGTTTTCGGATTTGGGAAACATCCCACCATCCATCTCAACATCTAATAGGGTGAAATATAAGAAACCATGTTAGTGAAAAGGAAGTAAACATTAGAAATAATTATAGAAGATCTAATCATGTTTTCATCCTTGTCGGCAGTTATTTCTCAGTGTTAAATGGAGTTTTTATAGGCGTTTGAATCAGATTAACCCAACTTCAGACCAGTCTGACAACAAGGTAGTTACCTAGATTTAAGCAATCACTAAAGGAATAAATCAATAAATTAATAGGACGTCTTTGATATTGATATGTGTGGTTTATTTTTTTTATATATAATTATATATAAACAAATGTTTTTTTTTATGCTCCCTGCATCCCAATCTAATATGAAGACCCCTGGAAAAGTGTCTGAAGGTGCATCTTGTTATCAACCTAAGACGCATTAGATTTGCCATGTTTAGATGCACTAAGAGGATGGACCT
Source organism: Jordanella pulchra (assembly GCA_034780135.1). Lineage (NCBI taxonomy): Eukaryota > Metazoa > Chordata > Actinopteri > Cyprinodontiformes > Cyprinodontidae > Jordanella > Jordanella pulchra. The sequence goes on from JAUZNJ010030429.1 coordinate 64,514, forward strand.
CTATTTCATACCATCAACCTTGACAGTTTCTAAATAGATTAAAAAAAAGGTTCAAAAAGGATTGTTAGGAGGTGCATCTTAAAGCAGTAGCTGCCAACCAGACAAGTCTGGAAAGGAGCGTGTCCGATGCTGCCAGTGTGCATTGTCACATCAAGTTTGGTGCGTCACCCCCTCTCTACTGCCTCTCCTTAAAGAAGGACTCAAAGATGAAATTCTACCTGGGCTGTTAGCCACTGTGTCAAAGTGACAGTTGGCAAGCATCAGGTGCTGTGCACCACCTTTGGGTTCCAGCTTCACTGCGACATTGGTGATGCGGTCATAGAAACTTGTAAACCCCCCTAGAAAATCAATGGAGAATGAGCCGGTGGGATGCTGCACGTCCACTGTGAGCTGATGGGGACCCGCTGCCGTCCTGGATCTGATGTCCTCTATCTGCCTCAGCAGGTAGCCTACTGTCAGGACCTCATTCTCCTGACTGCCAGCGGGCCGGGGCCCGACGCTGGTGATCTGTTCCAGGTGTCGCCTGAAATTAAAGACGAACAAGAGAAGAGTGCTCACCGACAGGCTTGAAAGGTAACACTTACGTCTCAGCTTATTAAGATGGAGGCAGGCACGCCCTGTGTGTTTGTTACACCAATAACCAGTTAGACGGTTTTTAATCCAGACTGTCGGACAAAACATTGTATCACCACAACAACAAAAAAATCCTTAAACTACCAAAAGGAAGACAAGAGTCCCAGCCTGTCTTGATTCGATTTGAACAAACATGTTTCATGATGACGAGGAGAAAGAAACCTCCGATATTTGGACATATTTTGGAGCCTATACTACCAGTTAGAGCATTTAAAATGTTGTTTTCTAATGCTGCCCATGAAGCCCACGTAAGCACAAATCCTGTGTGGTACTATCAAGTTTACTGGCAAATAAACTTCTGTCTTCAAACCATGTGAAGTGAAATGCCATCTTTTGCCTTTTTCTGCTAAAAACACCATCAGCGGATGGAGTTTCAGTCGCTGCATTTACCCAGCAGCCTTTAACGATCTGAGTTATATTCAGTCTGGATTTCCAGATTACACACAAAGAAGCTCTTAGCTCTAAATCACTTCACATGCAGCACTAATTTATGCTGCAAGCAGCTAAATGATAGCAAATCCTACTGCCCAGCACTTTGTAAGAGCTCAACCCCTAATTGTGCTGACCTCAGATTTTGTGCCATAATCCGTACCAACCCCCCACCTCTCTTCTATATAGGGCCAAAAAAAAAAAAACACACAGCGAGAAACTATGATCCTTTAATCTGTAAAATGTTGCAGCTGCTTTTAATAAATACTTGACATATTTCTCCAACAGTTCTGTTTCACTGAAACATTCAGTTCGTTACTATGGGGATGTGACTCCGGCATGATCTTTCCTGCATAACCTTTGTCCACATTTCCAGTGGCCCCTATGAAGGTTGTGGCAATATTCAAACTGAACCGACTGCATAATTGCTTTTTTTCTCATCACTCTCCCATTAGAACAGTTTCTACTGTTTGACTTCTAAAATCTATATCATCAGCTCCTCTAGAGTTATTATGGGCCTCTCAGCTGCTTTATCAATGTTCTCCTTTTTCTGTAACTCAGCTGTGGTGGAAATGTCTAGGTTGTCTCATTTATTTTTTTTTTTTTTACCTTTTCTTGTTCTTTCTCCAACAGAACTCCAAGACCTTCACAGGACACCTGTATTTATACTGACTTTTAAAAACAGCGATGTGAGCACTATTTATGAAACATTGGAATGCCTTTGGAAAACCTTTGGCTCCTTATTCTATACGTATATGATTTGCAGAAATGCCTTTTTCTATACATTTCTTTTTTAATTGAGACATTTTCTCAAATTGAAAAATAAATAATAATAATTTGGAATGCATTTTATATTTGACATCACACCTCAAAGTTCTACACGTGGATAACAAATAAAAGCAACTACATAAAACAAAAAATATTTTAAATTTGTCGGATTCATGGGAAAATTGGACATATGGAAATAAAAAGTTTTTTTTTTCATAATTTGTCCCACGCCCCCCAGATCAAATCATTAACACGTGTGAACACCTGCCATCTCCTCTGCAGCTTTCAGGTAAAGGTGGGCCCGGAAGAAAATAAAACTGCATTTTTTTTTTTTCGAAGGTTAGTTTCCAACTCGAACAAAGAGAAAGATTAACCTTGTTGCTTTGCGGGTATTATTCATAAATATGAACTTAACTGAGCACCAACCACACCTCGCTCTTTCTGCGTTGAAGTCTCCACTCGGCTCCCCGATGACAAGCTGCTGGAGCGAGAGATGAACGACTCCCCACAGCAGCAAAACAAACCCGGAGAGCAGGGCTGCCGCCAGCCCTTCCTGCAGTAAGAGCAGCCGCACTTCTGGCTTCCTCTTCGGGTCGCTGCTGCAGCCGTTATCCTCGCACCGGGCTTCTTGTCCATCCTGCGCTGCGTAACGCAGAGTCCCAGAGGCTTTTATTCTCCGGACGGCTGTGTCGCTTTCCATTTTTTTTCCAGCCAGCTGTACATCTGCAGCGCACCGAAGCGATTTCTCTCGGACTACCGACGGGTAACAGTGTGGGACAAATCGAACGGAGAGGGAGGGCGGTATATTAATGCGCATGAAAAAAAAAGAAGAAGCGAGTAACACACCCCTTCTTAGCTCATTAGTAACGCAACTGTTTTCTCAGTTACATCACATACACTTTATTGGATATGGAAAACAAATGCACGGCTAAAACGTTCAACATATATAAAATCAAGAACAAAGATGTTAAAAAGTAGCAGTGAATATTTTCATGCCAAGTTTTAATCATAATGTGTCACAATGACCAGATATCCTGAATGAGATACTAAAAAAAAAGAAAAATGTTAGGTCACTTGCCCTGTCTGAAATTTCAAGTCCTTTGCAGCATCTAACATATTTTTGAACAGTATTGTCTTGAGTTTGACTGCATCCGTCTTTTCAACCTCGATCAAACTTCTTGTTTCCCATGAAGAAACCCATAGTCATGATGCTGCCACCACCATGTTTCATGGTGTCTTGTAATTATTAGTTTGTTTATCTCACATGTGGCTACGCGTGTTGCTGCTGGGTTACACGTGGTTTGTGGCACACTACAAAATCCCCTGTGGCTTTCTCTCAACAGCCCCTGTGGGTTTCTGGAGCTGTATGATTACCATGAGCCTGTTGTCTGCTTCTCTAATTAATGCTGCCCTTACTTTTCTTTCTTACCTCCTAGTTAGATAGATTTTTGAAATACTTATTTTTTTCCCAAATCATGGTATATATTTTCTTACATCCTAATCTTGCTATTAACTTCACTACAAATGTTTTCCCGACCTTTCTGATGAGTTCCTTGGTCTTTGTGTTTAATGTATAATGTTCTGTATAGAAACGTGTGAGTATTAAACAGAACAGCTGTATCACTTAATGCTCTGAATGTAAAGGCAGAAAATACAAATGAAAACACTAATCATATTTCCAGATGTTAACTTTTTAAAATAAAACAGCAAAATATTTTCCTCAGATGTGATAGTGGTGAGCTAATCAAAGCTAACCACAAAATTTAAACACACCAGATTTCGTTTCTATAAATACGACAACAACATATATTGTGGAAGCAACAATAATAGTAGTTATGAGTGTATTTTTAGAAATTCTAACAACAGTTCGGGCCCAGAACGGTGCTTTTAAATAAATTCATCGCGTAAACTAGTTTCCGTTTCGACTTTTACAGTTAGCAGTAGCTAGCTAATCAGTATTTTTATAAAGCCACCGATTGCTCTGCCTCTTTTACTCTCTCTTTCAAAATAAAGGTTTTTTGGTTCCAAAACAAGAAAAAAAATCCAGAGTAAAAAAACAATAACACAGTTTATATGTGTTTTGTACATTAAATACATAATAATGACTTTAATCATTTGTTTTCTGTAATTAATATTTTGTTTAAAGTTAGTCATTTTCACATAAGAATATAAATTATGTTAAAATCACGATAAAATAATTTGACTGGAAGGTGAAAATGAGATTCTTCAGGACGCCACTAACAACTTTTTTCTCCAAAAACAATCCCAGCACT
>JAUZNJ010030430.1:0-40061 GCA_034780135.1 Jordanella pulchra
AATTGAATTTAGTATAATCATTTAAATTAGTTTTGCCTTAGTCAGTTACATTACCTTATTTTTTTCTAAACCAACCCATTTAGTACTCTTAACCTCCAGCTGGGGAGTCATATTTAAAACTCCAAAAGTAAAGGAAAAAGGAATTAGATGAGGGCATTTTAATTAATTTTATTTAGGAATAAACCGGCAAGCACAGAAGATAACTAATTAATATTCAGGCCATTCAACATGTAAATATATACAAAGAAATATGCAGAAGGACACATTCAACTTAACTCAATGTGAGATCCAGAACAAGTACAAACACAACAATCTGTTTTCATATTTGCAAAACCTCCAGAAACGCACCAATAAAAAGACTTTAAATAGAAAAAGGCATTTCAAACCCTTACAGTTATATTGTCAGTTTTAAATAAAATGAAAAAAGACAACAGTATGGTACAGAGTTTGTCCCTACACTGAATGTTTTGATGCTGAGATTCACTGGGAGATAAAATAAAAACTATATTGAGCAAAAAAAAAACAAAAAAACAACCTTTAATACTTTATTGGCACATCGAAAATATTGACTTTTATCTAATAACTGAGATACAGTTGTCTTCCAACAGCAAATGTCCATGAAATTAACAATGACAAAATAAAAATGTAGAAAAGATCAGCTGCTAAGTAAAAAACATGAATACACAGAAAAAAACCTTTATTGTATGTGTGCACAGCCAAAAGACAGTACACTCCAAATGGCAAAAAAAAATAAAATAAAATAACACAATACAGATAAAAGGAATGATTTTAAGATGTGCAGCAACATCCTTTTTACCTTGCAGTGATTGCTTGGTGCTTATTGAATCTAATTATGACAGTTTGGGATTTATTGACGTTTGGCTTTGTAAGGTCGGGAGCGTTTCCTTCGATCAGGCTTCCTTTGCTTGTGCAGCCGTCCGATGCTCACTCCCTGTCGGCGGCGCACAGAAATGTTCTGCTCCACTAAGCTGGCCAACATGCCTGTAGAAAATGCAGAGAGAAATTGGTAATGGTAAGATATTCCCAGCATTAACAGAGAGGGTTTCTTAATCTTTCAAAGGTTTGGTTAATGCAGAGAGAAAACAGTTTGTTTAGAAAGTAACTTAAACCTTTTTGGTGGCTTCTGTGTAATCTGCAATATTCTACAATATTCTACAATATTCTTGACACCTCAATAATTTAGGTCAGATTTGCTGAATATATCAGTTTCAGTATAGGACAAATAAGCAGTTCTGCACTAATGATTACCCTGATATAACTTCTTAAAGTACACCTTTTTGTGGACTTTTGGTCTTTCCACATAGCTCAACTAGGAACACATTAATCATTGCCAAGGAGGCACAAAATTAAAAGTCAGCTACTAAAATATCTTAAAATCCAGCCATCAATTTCTGTCCTTTAAGCTGTTTTTTACATTTGATCATTTTTGACATGGATATCCTGTCGTATGTGGCGTCTCCTGAATCAAACATTTCCAAATCAGATGCCGGAGTTTGAAAATCCGAACTTTTGCACCTTGAAGCAGCAAACGATCAGATAAGCCGATCAGGGAGCTGTGATCTCTCCTCCTGCAACATCGTCAGCATAAAACCATAAAAAATGAACAAGAACATTTATAAAAGGATACACTCTACTTAGGTTTACGTGAAAAGCTAAAAAAAATATGGACACTACAGAACGGAGCCATCAGGATAACTCAAAATGCCGGCTTTCATGACCACACTAATCCGATCTGGTAGAATTTTGAGCTTCACAATAATATACAAAGCGAGAAATAAACAGCTACCATACAGAATGCAAAAACCTTTTGCTAAAAGAGTGAAAGGGTATAACCACACATAATATGAATTTCAGAATCGTTTATGTTCAAAGAAACGTAAAAATGTTCGATCCAACAACTGGTGTGAAGTTTGGAACAAAGACAGTGTTGAATTACAGAAATGTTTGAGTATGAGACTGTAGAGGAAAAGGCTCAAAGTGGTTTTCTTAAAAACCTATGAGATGAAAAGAAGGGTGGTGAACATCAATGTGTACTCTTACTCACTGAACATGTTTAAAGATTTTACAATGGTGTAGGCACATGTGAATGTATATATCTACTAATTGCTTTGCTCTCAGGCCTTTGGAGCAGTGTGAATCAGGATGATTGCTGATGTTAAGAACATATAGGAAGGTAAAAGAGGTATGATTAAATAAGTCTAACTTCTTCTTAACTTAAGGGATAAGCCAACCAATCACATAACCAAAATGTTGGATATATTTTGTTTCTTAACGTTGAGCTTCGTCGGACAAAATGTAGAAGCAGGAAGCTCCGCAAAACCTTTACAACTCTTTGTCAAATAGAAAAAAAAGAATTTTAAACAAAGATTTGAATCAAAAAGGAAAAGATACATTAGATGAATAAATAAAAAGGTATAAAAAAAAAGAACTATTTGTTTTACCTTCTTGGGCCAGCATTGATATAAATGTGCAGATAAACTCGTCGTAATTATGAGTCCTCCTCTGATCATCTATCTGCACAAATGGAAACATTTCGGAATAAACATAAATAAAAACAACAGTTCAATGAAGGTGTATTAGCACATCCAATTACCTTGAATTTCTTTCTCTTTTCTACCTCCTCCTTTAGAAACACCTCATAATTGGAGATGTCAGCTTCTACACACTTCAGTAGTGCGAGCAGCTCCTAAAACAGACAGAGGTGACCCCTTGCTTGTGTTTTTACACTCCATAGGCATCAGCCATATTCTTGGCAGTGCAAGCAAAAAAGATCTAAGTTTGCTATGCAGTCCAAATATGCACTGCAAGGATATGTAGTGCAGCGTTTTATAACAGGACTTACTTTTGGAGAGTACTTATCCCCTGGGGGCTTGCTGTCTGCTCCAGACGTGGTGACGTTGAGCTTTTCCTTCCCAGGTTTCACCTCCGCTCCGTGTTCGTTCTCATCTTCTTTCTTCACGGCTACAGATGGTCCCTCATCTCCCTCTTTAATGCCATCTTTTTCATCTTCTTTTACTTTGAGTTTTACCTTCTCAGGGGTGCAGAGCTTTGTGCCTTCAGCAGAATCTCCTGTACAGGTCATGAAGAAAGATGCAGCCCATGGGCTATGAATTAGGATTTCAAGTTGTGCTTAAGAAACTGAAATGTTCACTTCCTGCGCTCTCACCAGATGGAAGGAGAGCATAAATGAACCCATCATCCTGTAGGTGTAGCAGCGATGAGCTGACTGTAGGACCAAGTTCTCTTACAGCCCGGTTATGCCTCGAGTCCAACCTCAACATTTCCTCCTCTCCGAACAGCACACGGGACAGATGGGAAGCAACTGGGCTGGACGGACGCGTGGCCGCCTGGGAGCGAGCCGGAGAGCGAAGCGGGGAGTTAAAAGCACTGCCAATTTCAGAGGCCGTGTCTGTGCTTTCATTGCTGGGTGTGGGGGAAGGCTGCGAGGCAGACGTGATGCAGATACCCCCGGTGCGACCTTCAGTGCGCACAGACAGCGGGGTATTTACACCATCCTTTCTTTGAGCTTCCTTCTTCAGCTTCTCAGCCAAAACATTAAGGGCAATCTGGCTCTCCATCCCAGTACCAACACGCCCCGCTCTGGACCGCAGGCTCGCCTTTCGTCTAAATCTATGGAGGAAATAAGCAAAACAACACAAAAAATGCATAATCAAAGATCTATAATAATGAACGAAAAGGAATTCATTGTTCAGATGTTCAGTATTTTCATTGAACTTCAACATCTTCCAACTCATAAAAAGAAAAGTCTAATTTTGGGGGGGAGGTTTTTTCATATGAAATGAAGACAATGTTTGCAAAAAGTGAAACAAAGCAAAATAGAAAAAGTCTGTTCAGCTCAGATTTGGAAGGACGTCATAGCCTGATGTGTCCATCATTTTGCACTTTGGAATGATGTGCTGCTTTACTTTTCTGCTACAAATGATGCTTTGCACAAAGGTAAAAGAGTTCAGTCGTCTTACCTGCTGGAAGCACTTGCAGAACCTGCTGCTTCTTCTTCATCCTCATCAAATTCATCTTCATCATCTGAGAAATGTGACTGGGGGGGAGCAGTTCCCCGCGAGCGTCCAACTCCAGCTGCAAGATCTTCTTCCTCCTAAGAATCAGAGCATTAATGTCAACAGAGAAATTTTATATCTGCAACAGAATAAAAACATTAAAAGTTCAGAAAAAACACAAATGAGAGACATTCCAGGATAAGTGTCGTCCTGAACGCCAACCAGTAAAAGAGTAAAGAGATCCAAACAAACAGGCAAAGTGATATTAGGTATTTGGTTTAAAAGGTAGAAACTGAACATAAAATATTTGAAAATAATAATACCTTCATATAAATCAAATAACTGCTGACTTCAAGTCCAATTTCATTACCATCATAGCAGCTCCAATAAATGAGCTTCCCTCAGGCTCTTACCTGCATCGGGGACTTGGCGTAGTTATGATTGTCCAGGAAGGCGGGCAGGCGCTGAATGATGGGGTTGACTTGCTGAGCGCCTCCTCCTGTGGGGGCTGGTGGTTTTCCCATGACCTTTGAACTTCCGGCTCCATCCTTGGATTCCTCCACTGAATCTAGAATACAAATATTTCATTTTTAGGAGTTTCACAAATATTATAAACCCAAACATCAACAGCTTAAGAGTCGAGGACAATGACCGGAAGATGGGCTTTTGTGAACAGCAACGTTCTGCTACACATTCTGAATTGACTCTGTTTTGTTTCCAGCATCACCATCAGGTTGCATGGTAGGGGTTATCAGCATACCCACTGTCTTATTCTTTGCAGCATCTTTCAGGTTTTCCCTAATATATCGCCCTATCTGTAGCTGAACTCTGACCTTTCCTTCCCTTATGGTGTGATGTGATCAGACCTTGTTCTCTCACTCCTTTCCCATGTTCTATTTCTCTTGTTGAACACAGCAAACAGGATTTCTTATAGCTTTATTTGAAAGACAGCCATGCCTTGTGATCAAGTGAAGAACATGCAACGCTGCTCCCAACATCTGTTATTCTTTGTTAAAGTTTTGTTTGATTTTTCATTTGCTATCTTTGTGTCGTTTTTAATGCAAGTGAGGGAAGAAAAAAAATCTTCTCCAAGAATCAGCCCATAAATATCTGCAGCACATGTCGGGGATCAGTTTGCCAAATGTCACAATAATAAGGATTGCCATTGGCCTTGAAAAATTATCCTGTATTTGTCGATATCTATTCAACAGAGCTACCTGAAGACTTTCCTGGGAACAGTACCTGCATCGGCTTCTTTTTTGATGGCGCTTTCATCTGGAGAGGAAGAGTTTTGTTGCTTCTTATCCTGGACAGCATCAGGCTGAGTGAGACGGATCATCTGAGGACAGCACGACAGATTATAACAGACTTTTCTAAGTCTTTCTTAGACACAGACCTGACTTAGTAAGAACACTCAAGAAGCTCTGGCTTGAGCACAGTTTAATGCCCCTGAACATAACTAATGGATTTCCACTGAGATGTGAAGCAATTTCTTCCCGAAACTTGGGTTTGGTTGTGTTCCTGACCTTCTGCAGACCCTCCAGAATGGTCTGTCGGTTCCTCTTTAGAATTTCCAGCTTGGACTCATACTTCATTTTGCGGTCAGGCACAACTGCCATCAGGTTGAAGCGGATATCATGGTACGGCTCACTGGGAAGAGGAAGAAGAGCAACGGCATTAAAATTAAGCCCAAAGGGCTTGCAGAGAAGGTAAAGCACTACTGCTTTTTGTTAAATGGTGCATGACTCACCCAGCAGTGGCCAGGCCGATCCTCTCCATAATAACACGGCGAGCCTTGTCAGTCCATTCCTCATCCTCTCCCCAGGGCCCTAAAGGATAGTATTATAAATCTACATCATTTAAGAGCATAACAACTTAAACAGCTCACAAAACGGCCCTAAATGGGATAATAGAGTGAAAGTAAACACATAATCCATTCGGCAAAGAAATGCTTTATGTTGAAAAATAAGTCTTTTCAGACGGACTGGTCATTTCACTCTAAATTAACCTTGGACTCCAGATTACCTAAAGCCAATTAAAATAAATGCATTTCAAAGATGATCATGTCATTGAGGTGCAATGGTCTAAACCATTGGGGACCTCATGAAAAAGAAAGTAAACACTGGTTGTGTCACCTGTAATGACAGCATTTGTTTCTCACTGGGAATCAGTCTTTAAAAAAATCAAGATGGATACATTTTCATCTTCTTGAAAGAATTGCTTTAATTTTGCCTCAAAGAAAAGTTTTGCAACATTAACAGCCTTTAAACCACAGCATCTTAATTAATCAGATTTGATTCTAGACTTTGACTAGGCCACTCTGAAACTTTAACTTTGTTTATTTTCTTTAAGCCAATCAGAGGTTAGTTACTGCTGTGTTATGCATCTGAAGTGACATCTCAAACTGCCATCATCAATTATGGTAAATGGTCCTTTGTGGAGCCTGTGTAAGGGAGGTGAACACGGCCCATCTACCTGAAGTAAAGTCTCACCATGATCGATGGGGTAAGCCTTGAGCCCATCGAGCTCAAAGAGGCGGTCTTTGATTGGCACATAGCTGACAAAGTGGAAGGCTTCCATCGTCCGCACTGCACTGATCCCGTTCTGTTTCTCAGGCAGGTGCCTGGGCTCCGGTCTCCATAGAAACATGAAAGATGTGAGTTTCAGAAAATGATAAATGCACTAAAGCCAGCATATTACATAACATGTCTGATCAACCTTTTTTTCCCTTTTCAGCAGAAGCTAAAGCCATCTGAAAGTTTTAAATGTATCACAGACTGTTGCCTACCTGGCATGGCTGTTATGAGCCCTGGCCAGCTCTGGGGCGTTACCTATAGCATAGCCTTTGCTCTGGAGGCAAAAGAAAATATATCAAATAAAAATTGGTTCAGAGAAAGGAGAATACTAAACACAGAGACCAGATGTGAATAAATTGAGGATTTAACAGAAGTCATTAAGCGTATGATTAATAAAGCTAGAATATCCAAATGAATGATGCCCTGTGTTTTAATGCATATTTATGATCAGAGTATTAGGGCCAGAATAAAGAGCATTCTGTTTTTGAGGATAAAGTAGTAGAATTACAAGAACAAAGTCATGATATAATCAGATTAATTATTATGAGAATAAGGTCCTAATAGCAGATTAATATCAGAATATTACGAGAATAAAGTCAATATTATTTAATGAGATTTATGGCGTTGAAAACCGCTGCGAGGAAATGAGGACTGTTGAGAACCTTGAAGTTATACTTATGTATCAGTTTTACAAATAAGAAAAAATTAAACATTTTAGCCCATCAGCATCAAATTTTTTAGCCTTTTATGTTTCACAAACTGAGCTCGGATTGCTGCTTGGTAGTTTGGCTAAGCAGGTCACATACTGCTTGAAGATGGGTTTTTTCTGAAAGGACTAATAGTCTGACAACTTTATTTTATCTCGACTTTATTCTCAGACACTACAACTTTATTCTTGCAATATTACGAGAATAAAGGCATAATTTCATGTCTTTTTACTTTTTTGTCCCTCTTATTCTGGCCCTATTACTCTTCATAATATGAGCAGCTATTATATTTAAATTTTAAGGAAAAAGGAAAACAAACCAAAGATCAGCTATGTTTATGGGAAAAAAACAATATTTGAAAGTAGATGTTAATGGTCACGTGGAGGAATAACTTACTTCAGGACTGAAGCCTTTAGTGAACGCTTTAATGCGACTGAGGGTGGTACCGAGCTCGACTCCGCTGCAGTTCAGAAGGACACTCAGCAAAGCGTGAGTGGCGCATGAGTTTGGTATCAGCTGAAAAAGACAAACAGATCAAAATATTTGTGAAAGCTATGCATTTAACTCAATCCTAAGCCCATCTTCCCGAAATCAAGATGGATGTATCTCTGAGACCACAAGGTCTATTTGAATACATTTTGTAAAGCAGCAAAGGCAAGAGATATTTTTAAAACAGCTTTCTGGCTTAACAGTTACATTAATTGCAGTTTATTGGCTTCTATCTCTGCAATGTTTTGGTGTAGAGGAAAGTGAAGCATGTTGCTCAATTCTACAGAATCCCTGCTTCATTTAATGTGGATTTTGTCGTAGTTTGATGAAGGGTTGTGGCTCTGGAAACAGAAACATTGTTCACAGGCTGCTATTTTGCCACGTATTTACGTTAAGCATCTTTTATTTCATTTAGATATAACTTTAGTTGTATTTAGCCTTTTTTCTAAAGGCTTGTGTTGGCTGCTAGCCTAGATTCTGCTGTTTAATTAGATATTTCACAATGCTTCATTCTCTGTCATTAATGCATCATTTATTACTATTGTTGTTGAGTATCAATGATGAGGTGCCTTAAAAGGTACCTCTCAGATTTAATACTTCTTGCTTTAAAGTCTACAGGCCACTATTCCTCAGCTGCAGAAACTTTTATTCACCTTTTGAAACTTTACCAACTTATATTGGTTAAAACCAGAAGCACACTCGCTCTGGGAAAGCAAAACCAAAAAATGTATTTTAACCTAAATCATAATAACATCACCTGATACTATAGCACAATTTTACAACATGAAAGTTAATCATTAAAGCTGATGGAAGGTAAAAACAAAAAAACACTAAAATCAGCTGATTAGCTGCATTTAATCAGCTGTATTGAAGAGTGAGTGAGGCTCCCACACCAAACACAGGATCCTATGTTATTGCCTACTAAATGAAACCTTATTAAGGATATATATGAATATATTAATCTTTGTTATACTTTTAGAACAATCATCAGGGTCGTGCAGTTGGCGTAGTGGTTAGCGCACAGGACCCATGTAATGAGGCTTTTCCCGCATGTCTCTCCCCTTCTCTCATACCCCCTTTCCTGTCAGCCTACTGTCTGAAAAAAACGAGCCACTAGTGTAAAAAAACACACATAAGGGAAGGAAAAAAACAAACAAAAAAAAAAAACAATCATCAGTACTAAAACTATTTGACTATTGGACAAGACAGAACAGTAATTGAAAAGCACTACTTAAGGTTAAGTTTTCTATTTAAACATATAACAATCATTGTTCTGAATCATTGTCTCGAGCTGATGGATACAATCTATTTCTACATAAAATGTACGAAATCCATTATCTAATAATAAACGGCTCAGCTGTTTAAACACCTGATATTGTTGATTATTGCTCTCTGTGTGATTAATATCACTTGATGGAGCCTTTTCCAACATTCCACATAACAAAATACGTCATAGAGCTATGTATGATTTCTGCTGATATTTTGAGCCCATATCAGCAAACTGTAATTTGTTGCTTTTTGCAAAATGACTGGACTGACCTCACAATCTGGATATCCCCAAACCGTTTCGGTAAATTCAGTACCAATTTGCAGAGAACATTACAATATTCTTTGAAACGTGTCTTTCAACATCGTGATGTTTATCGAACAGAAATAATGTTGTAAATCTTGATTCACCTTAATGAGGAAATAGTTTAAATCAATATTAGACAGTGACAAAAATGCTGGTTATGGTTTAAAAACTAAAGTACAATTGTCTGTTTTAACAATGGCAAAACTTAACTGATACTCTTTAGCTCACCAACATTGGAGAGCTTACCATTTTAAAATACAGTTGTCCTGATTTTTTTGTTACCCAGATGCATGACTACCTTGTTTAAGGCTTGTTTCCTATTTCCATAAATTATTTACTTTAAATTTGAAAGAAAAACCTTTACAATTGTTGGTGACAGAGTATCTGTCGTGTAGAATAAAATATACTAAACATAAACAATTTAATAATACTCTAAATATGTAATCAGATATATACTTTTTCCCTTTAAAGTTGGGAACAAAAAGTATTGTTATCTTTCCAAATAAATCTACACAAAAACAGTTGAATTTAAAGGAGCAGTATCAAAAGAACAGCTGCATCAATAAAAAGGAAGGAATACTGAATAAATTAAATAAAAAACAGTTACCTGGTGAGCAAAGAACATATCATTTACAATTTCCTCATCTATGACCGAGGTTTCATCCACCAAGGTGTTGACTTTTCTCCTGGACCGACGCTCTTCAATCCACTTAAACAGGAAGATGAAGCCATAAACAGGACTGAAAAGGAAAAGAACATGTGCTATTACCACGATCTAACACAAGATGATGAATATTTTTATGTTGTTGTTTTTTAAATATGTGATACTAAAAGTAAGAGCCAGAAAGGTTTTTCTTTAGCAACCAAATGGTCACAATTACACAAAATCCAGACCTTTGACATTTGCTTTGCAGATCATAGATCTCCTCAACCTGGACGCCTTTGACACCTACAATAAAGTCGCCAAAAGAACATTTAAAAGTTAGGATTTATTTTCCATATGACAGATTTCATGTTTGCATTAACTATGCGAAAATGTTAGGCTTTAGAACAAATGCTTACCAAAATCTTCCACCAACAAAGTAAACAACCCTGCAATAACACAAAAAGCAACAAAATTAAACTTTTAAAAAACACACCGAATCTTTAAATTCTTTCGAGTTATTTCTTAATGTTTTACATTAAAGTTAATTTCTATCCGTTTATGTTATAGATACGCTGCCCAGCAGGTTACTGTGAAAAGCTAATGTTTGTTAGCCTAAATATCCGACGATGTTTTTACCTGGATCACTCTCCAGCTCCAGCCAGCCTTTGTTATTCATTTTGAACAACTTTGAAGGAGAATGACATCTAAGATGTGTTCCAGTCCATATCCAGAGGCGGCCAACTATGTTTTATGAGTAAGCGCCGCGCAACAAACGAAGAAAGATCTACATAAACACAAAAGGTAAAATTGGTCGCTAAAGACTACATCATCAGAAGGCGACGAACCGTTGTCACAACAATAACAGTCCGACCTGACCAGGATCCGGATCTATCGACTCCCAACATTCCAAACTTTGAACTAATTCTATTGCATGATAATGATATTTAATTAGTGTTAAAACTTACTTATTTGTAAGAAACACCCAAATACTATTTGAGGCATTCATACTGGTTGGCATCCAGCTTGGTTGGAGATTTTGGATCCAAGTTTGTTGGGGGGTTTTCATAAGAAATTTCCAAAACAGGTGGTGAATGCAGTTTTGTTAACTTAATTTTTAAAAACACACAGAAAAAAACAAAAAAAAAAACAAAGTATTTATTAGCAAGATAAATAAACGTATCTCTCACTTTATGCCAGTGGTGAACAAAATACTCAACCATAGTACTCAAGTAAAAGTATTGATACTAATGATCAAAACTTAATCAACTACATGTAAGTTGTAATCTACTTACGTTGAAGTACTTTAAAAATACGTAAATATCAAAACGTACGTGCATTTAAAAGTAATCAAGTATTCAAAAGTACAAATTAAATTTTCTAATATCAATACATTGCAATGTAATTTTCAGAGTAATTTTTAAAAACCTTGTAATATTCAGAAACCACCTGATGTTTTGATGAATAGAACCACTCTGATACATGACCTGTAAAGAACTTAAGCATAAGAACGTCACAAAAATAAGAAGAGCTATTTTGATTATGTTTTATTTAAAAACACACCAACATGAGAGTCTTAATTCTCCTCACTTCTGCAATATATGGAATACCGGTTTAAGGTTGAATCTATTACCACAAATAAATACGGTTATTACTGCTATGAGAACCCATCCCATTAAACAACCTGGCCAGATTGCAACATCTCATGCCTTAATAAATTTGTAAACTACAAATAATCTTTATCCTGAGTTTTTCACATTTGTGGAATGTCATTCAGATCTGGAAGGTAGCTACAAACTCCACAGTTGTCAAAGTTCTGCATCTACCCGCTAATGAGCGCCCATTTGTGTTGGAAAAGAGAGATAGCTAAATTATCCAGGATACCTTTTCTTAAGTATGAACTTTGTGAGAAATACTGTCGACCAATTACTTTTTTAAGAAAGAAAAGCACCAACTGTGGATTACAAATCTAAGCTGAGCCAAACGAAACGAGGAACAACTAGCTTCCTAGGAATGTAGTGGAGTAGAAATTACAATATTCGACTTTGAAATTTGAAAAGTTGAAGTACCCACCTCAAAATATACTCAAGTAAAGTAAGGATACTCAAAAATGTACTTAAGTACTGTAATCAAGTAAATGTACTCTGTTACTTCCCACCACTGCTATGTGCCATAAATGTTTTTTCAGAGATTTCGGATTCAGTTTAGCTTTTAATTAGTTTTTTCATACTGTAAATTTAGAATAAACCTAATCTCAATCATTTCTTCAAGGTCCATTTTAAATGCAAATATACATACTAAAAGCATTATTCATATAAATAGCTTTACAAATAACCATTGTTAATTCATAATGAAGTTAAATGGAGTTTAGAACCAAAAATTATTACGTCAAATATGTCAATTTTACACATTTGATTCTTCTGTGTAAATATCTGTCATCAGCGGGGAATTAATTGCATCACATCAGTGGCTGTGCAGTAATCCCTGACACTGGACAAGCATGACAGTGTTACATCAACTTTTGCAACTTTTTAAAAAAAAGGTGTTTTTAAGTAGTTTTACTGCATTGTACTCTTTCCTTTTACTTGAGTAAAATGAAATGACGAAGTATCCCTATTCATACTGTATCATAGCTTTACTTAATAAAAACAAGAAGAAGAAACACATTCATACAGTTGATGTTTAAATGAGACCTCTGTTCTGCACTCAAACTTTATTGGTTTAAAATAATTTTTTTATCTGCTGATTTTTTTTCTTGTTATCTAGAGGCTACTACTAATACTACTACTGTGTAATCATTGTATGTTATATAACAATGTTTTATCCCATTCTCTGAAAAAGAAGAATTTGCAAATAACTTTACATGTTTTGAAACTTTCCATCATTTTTGAAATATTAAGTGAGATGTTATGATAATGACTAGTAAGTAGATCAGTTAGTCAGTCCTCGAGCAGCCATTTTACCAAATAATTTTTCACTCTTACTCAGTTCTTGAATGGCTACTGAGTAAAGGTATGATAAAGTAGTGCCATTCTTACTTGAGTAGAATTTTTGGGTACTCTACTCATTTTGGATTATCTGATTTATCTGATTTTTTAACTCTATACTTCATCACTGTCATTTATATTCTTGGGTGAACTGGGCATCATTTTTAATCTGTAACCTAATGCATCAATTCATCTATAGAATAAAATTTGTGATCCTGCCTTATTAATCGTCCTACAGTACATCACACTTGGAATGTCAAGCTACATACTTTGCTCTCAGGACTTTATCTCCTTCAGTACTCTGTTAGCACGGTCAGAACCTGGAAGAAGCATTTTCTTACTCAGCCCTGCCAATTTGGGAAATTCTGTAGCAGGATCTTGATGCCTGATATCTATCTAAGGAAAACCAATTGATTACAATGATTCAACAGCAATCCCTCACACAAAGCATGCATGTAACGACAGTGGAGAGGAAAAACTCCCTTTTAACACGAAGAAACCTTTAGCAGAACCAGGGTCAGTTTGATGTTACTTTTTGTTATTGATTTGTTTTATCAAACATGTTTGTCTTGTAAAGTAAATATTGGTGGCAATAAGACAAATTGTATAAATAAAGGTTAATAAAACTGGACTCAAAGCCTCTTTTTCATTTCTTTGTTTGTAGAACTGAGAACTTACAGAGTCTCAACTAACAATGTGAAGCATTAAAAAAAGATATGAACTCTAAATATTTTAAAAGAACTGCAATCTATACAACTCTGAACAAAAAAGAAAAAAAAAGTCTGTTATCCTCTGGCTTGTTGTAATGAATACATTAGATTGTTTTTTGTAACAGTGCAGTTACGATATGTGCAAAATATCCATACTCAGACACTGGGCTGAGCCACAAGGATCTTTAGAAGGCGCAAAAGAATAGGGTCAGAGGGAAGATTTCTATTCTTAAAGAGTTGGAGCTTTTCACAAAAATTCAATCATTATTCTACCAGTGGAAAACTGCAAAAAGCTAGTCAGCAATTATAACAAGGTTGAATGTAATCCCCAAAACTATTTCTTTTATCACTGAGAGCCTTTTAATAATTATAATCAAGTAAAAACATGTAATTTCATACAAAGCTATGAAAAACATGACAATGATGTTTATCAACAAAACTGAAGAATCTATTGTAGAGTTTAAACAACGCATTTAAAGATCCAGCCTATGTTAGTTCTGATTGTGCCTGACTGAAAGCAGGACCCAGGAACATTTGTTACAGTTAAACTTTCGGGGGCAGTATTTATGGTCACACTAAAATAAATGAAAATTAGCAACGTTTATCGTTTCATATTCACACTTATTGCACTTTTCGGCTGAATGTTGGCTGTGTGTACTAGCAGACCGACTTACTGACTGGCAGAACACACAGAAGGTGAGCCCTAACTATACCTGGATGTTTGAGGGTAGCTGACGCGCATCTATTAGCCGAACGTGTTAGCCTCGCTGTAATTTAGCTTAGCGATAGCTACGTTACACCCACACATAGATCATTTTCTAATAGCGATATCCAACTGAACATTACATATAATACAAGTATTTATCTCTTCTTTCGGCTCATTGTGCACTCGGACTTCGCTCCGTCACACGTTGAGCTTAGGTGGTTTTCAGCGATTTGAGATGCCTTTGTTGTTGTGTAATTAGCTAACAGAGGGTTGTTCTGCTTGAAAAACACCCGCATATCTCTGCACAAAGCGATGCTCCTTGATAATTAACGAACCAATCAACTCAAGTTTGTTTTTGCACAATATTAACAACCATGTTACAGGGACAGAAGATGATGGCTATTGCTAACTGTTAGCTTTTCGTTTTAGTTCTGAGGCTCTGGTTGCAAGTTCTAGTCTTGACTCCACTGAAAAGGGACCAAACGAGGTCTTGTTTGTGTATGCATTGTTTAAAACAATGGCAAAATGAGACCTTAAATTAGACAATATAACTGAACATAGTTAAAGCATTTTTTACACATCAAATTTAGTGATGTTCTTTGGATTACAAAACAAAGCTCGACCATATAAACCCTACAAATGAGGCTCAATTTAATGCTTTTAGAATATTGTCCCTAAGTTGTGTGCAGATGTTTTCAATTGTGTGTTGCACCTTTGTGGTGTTAAATGTTGATGTGATTAAATGGACTTGTATTTTGACATGGGCCAGTTATCTGGATCTAAGATAGTTGTATTCGAACAATCAAATCGTCGTGAGAGAGCATAAAAACAGTTTTTACATACGATACCGGGATCATGTGTAATGGGTAAAAATTGAGACAAGATTTTAAAAGTATGAATTCTGAGGTAACATAATACCTGATATTGAAACCCGTAAAAAGCTTTAACACTCAATTGTAAAAACAGCTATTTGACGAAGTTCAGTCATTGCTATGAAACCTTTAACATTCTTTAATGGACATTTTGTCTGTTTAGTGGTAAATTTACCTATAGTCCTTTATCCAGCCAGAAGATCATGAATATTGTGGAAAGTTAGATGTTTTTCATCAATTTTTACTGCAGCAAAAAATATGCACATTGAATAAATTAACCTTTATAGGCAGATTCTACAAGTATATTATTTAAAACGAGGGACCAGGATCTTATATGCACTTGAGGATGTAACTGATTATTGAACAGTTATTTGTGATTTATTTATGATATAAAAACAAAGCTATTCTTTTTTGGGGGCGTAAATATAACCAGGTTCTCTCTGATTAAAAAGTTAACGATGAGCTTCTTCTGACTTTTTCCTTAACAGTAAATAAAAAAAGATCACGGTTATGTTCTGAAAATGTTTATGTCCTTGTCAGATTGTATTGTTCTTTAGCAAACAGAAAGCTGTTGTTCAAGACACGGCGCAGTCAGAGCAAATGAATATTTAAGTAAAAGGCAGCCACAGACTGATAGAAATACATCCAGTGTGGTAAAATATATTTACCAAAGCATTGATCTATTACAATTTAAAACATAGAATGGAGCTGCACAACTTCTACTAACCACCCCACAAACCCCAACGGTGATTTCCTCACAGTTGTTTCACATAGAGACAGAAATGTTTGCCTCTGTAAATATTTCTATTTTTAAAAGGTATAGCATTTGGAACAAATCCTAAAAGTACTAGTTGTTATAATTAAACATTATAACATTATAATGGTACTTTTAATGCTATAGACGTTATGGTAACAGTTGTAGTTGTATTGATTGTTAAGCTACTTTTTAGCACTAGTAAGACACAATTTCTGCTTTTCTGTTTAAGATAGAAGGGCTTCAATAATTTGATCCATTTCTGTCTTTAAAATGAGCTATTACCTTTATATCATGGATCTGTGGAGTTTTCACAAAGGGTGATCATATCATATGAAGCTAATACCAGGTTATTCCTGATTGCAATTTTCCCTTATTCATCAAGGGTTCTCATATGGATCAATAAATGAATTGTTTGTATTAGAGATTGTTTGCATTGCTACTGAAGCTTTTTTGGAGACAGGCTGTCATTTTTGTAGGTATGTAGCATGAAATTATATTTCAAATATAATATAACCCTAAAATATCTATTGATACTATGAATAGGAAAATAATTTGCAGTTTATTGTGAATAGAAAAAAAAAAACATTTTTAGAAGAATATGGAGATGTATTTATTTTTTTCAGAAACCAAACCTTCACTTTGATATTTACACCACAGACGCCTTGAATCTCATAGCATTACGCTTTAGGCCTCATGAGAAAATAAAACAAGTATTCAGTTGTTTTTAGTTTACTAAATCCTTAAAGGCTTGTACAATAATTTAGAAAAATGTGTGATTTTTTTTTTTTTTTTTTTTTTCAGCTCCAAGAACATCGTGTGTTCAACTCCACACCGATCAGTTACTTCCTTTTAATGTTTTAAGCGACTAGCTTGATATTCACAGAGTCCACTGATATTAAACTCAGCTAAAACTCATGAGGGACAGATAACAAAAGAAATCAAACATTAATTTATTTTAGATGCGTCTAAATTTGACAGAAGGGTAACACTGTTTTCTGTTGCTTCTCTGTAAAGTTCCTGATGAAGGTGTGTAGGTAATACTTTGACAGCCCTGGAAGACAACATGTCTGAAGAGGCACTTTCAGAAAGCGACCTGGAGGCCAGCATTGACAGTGAAGAGGAGTGCATGGAAAATGAGGATGAGGAGGACATGGAGGAAGATGAGGAGGAAAATGACGGCGACGACGAAGACGACGGACTTGGTGAGTGAAAGTTTTGGATTTAGCAATAAGAAGTTGCAAACACTAGCGACTAATTATTTGTTCAATACTGAGTGAACTTTGAGTTCAGGCTCATTGGTTTTCTGTTGTGCTGCAGTAATAAAATAAGCATCGCTGTTTATTTACACACCATGGTGGAGATGGTAGAGTCCTTTTCTATGGTTCCAGTCGTACTAGTTATTCGAAAAGAAACAAGTCAGATTTCTGCTGTTGCTGTTCAGTCAAGTAGCAAGTTTGTTTTAAAAAGAAATGACAAGAAATGTCAAGTTTTTATAATTAAAAAAAAGCATTTGTTTGTATTCCTATTTTATATCCTCGACTAGGTGCTGTCTGTATTTCATTTTTGACATGATAATCAAACCCCGCTTATGATTACTGACTGACATGGGTTGTCATTCTGGAATAACTTTGTTTCTTATAAGGAAAATAAGGAATTCTAGCACTAACTAGCATGGGAAAATAATATGAGTGTAAATATTGAGTCTTTTCTTCATTACAATTTGCTTAAAAAAAAGACAGCTGGGGGTTGTGACTAGGGAGGCACCGAAAACTAAAACTTAGGAAACCAAGGTCAAAAACTGAAACACTAACAGAAGTTATAACGTCAAATATTACAATTATTTCATTTTTGGCTGCAATGTGTAATAACCCTAATAAAAAAACTCTTTATCTTCTAAACTCAGGACATTTCAATGATTTATAGGTTAATCAAAAACAAAAGTACCAAAATATTTATTTACCACTGACATTTCTTTGTTATGCCCTTTATCTTAGCAGAATCTCTGGGAAACTTTCTTGCCCTTTCCAACACGTTCGCCACAGAGTGGCCATGTTTTGTGTCAGTTTCCTTTTCCGTGTCGCATTCTTCTCGTAAAGGCGATGGGGACGCTTGGATTTCTATGTTTTTTTTTTGTCCCAGTGACCTTGGGGTCTTTGCTGTTAGTCGTGTTATTACATGTTGTTTTGGTGTTAAATGTCTTTTTGGAGATTTTTGGCCAAACATTTTTCGGTGCATCGCTGGTTGTGACCATATCTTTTGGTCAGACGGGAGTAAATTTAAAATATTTATTTAAACAGGAAATTTTCAAACTTGGTGAACTTAAATTCAAAACACAGGTTCTAGATATAGGCTGATACAGGCTCTTTAATGCTAATGATGATACAGAATATTTTGATTTCATTCTAACCATTCCCCAATTTGTGCTGCTGATATCGTTGGACTGATTCTTGGAGCCGATATGTACATGATAAGAATAACAAAATGTTACAAAAGTCTCAATTTAATTAAAAAAAGAAAAATATTTAATAACAAAATCAAACAAAACATTAACAATTGATATCAAATGGAGGAATCAGCGATGCTTGTGCTTTGTGTGATCTAGAGGCCATAAGTCAGTCTGGTAAAGGCTCAATACTCTGCTCTAAAACAGACCTGACCAATCACAGCACAAGAGGCCGGCCCATAATGCAACAGTGCTTTTCCGTGACCATTATAGTCAAGATTGTCACAGCAATGGAGCAATGTTTTAGTGATGCCCTTTCTGATTGGTTTTGAACTGTTTGCAAGCTATTATGTTTTTTTACCCGATGTAAATTAGTCTGGCTAGCCAGGCTAGCTGAATGCGCTAATGAGTCAGTGAACGCATCAGTCGATACTGATACAATGAAAGAACGCTAATATGGAGCAGAAACATTGTCAGGCTGATATATCCGTCTATCCTTATTAGTCCGAACACTTTACTCCATCTGTTAAGTGTGGTGGTGGAAACATGATGACTTGGGATCTTTATCCAGCCGCAGAAAATTCTCAGTTTTTACTTATTGTTCGGGCCAAAAATCAGATTGCCAAACTTCCTAAAGAAGCAGCCAGCTGTTTTCCAGCTGTAGGTATGTGAGGTTTTGGGTTGTTTTCTGTTGGCTTGACTTCCTGACGTTGCACCTGCTGAATGGATTTAAACCACTTAATTGAAGGTGGTGGAGCGTGGCACAATTAAAGCATGGTCATAATGATCTGCTCTGCTGTTCTGCTCTGCTCAGGGTCAAGAATCCCTCAGTGCACAGCCTGTCAAACATTCCATTTGTGCTCCACTATATGAAAGCTAGAGTGTGGCATACTTGGACACAAATCTTTTAAAAACCATGATCTCAGTTGCAGCATTAAATCTGCCAATAAGTGGAATAACAGAGAATGGCAGTAAAGTCGAACTCATAATTTACAATCATCCAACAAATTCCTTTAAATATTGAAAACCTTTTTATTTCGTTTTGTATTTTCTCTTATCATTCAGAATTTTTGGGGGGCTTTAACTGTAATACGATCTTCTCTCATTAAAGGACGACCTACAAGTGCCCAGAGTAGAAAAGATGGAGCTGGGGATGGCATGGACTCCGATTCATCTACCTCTGGAGAGCCCTCCTCAGAGCCTCCTTCCCGGCCCTCATCTTGCCCGTCGTCCCGTCCGTCCTCCAGACCAGCCTCTCGTTCTGGGGACTCGAGTCAGAGCAAACCCTCTTCTAAAAAATCAAAGAAGGACAAAGCTTCGAAAATATCCAAACTACCCAAGTCTTCAAAAAGTCCTAAACCCCCGAAACTAGCCAAGCCCGCTCACATGAGGAAGAATATTAGGTAGGTTCATGTTTGTGTTATGTTCAGGTTAATTGGTTGTTGATTTTTTTTTAAATATATATTTTATTTTATTTGTAGTGCTTGAACAGAATACTTTTTCTTTCTGTTCACAGAAAGCTGCTGCAGGAGGACCAGCTGGAGGCTGGGACTAAGGCAGCTCAGCAGGAGGAGATGGAGAGGCGAAAACGGCTGGAGCAGCAGAGGAAAGACTTTCCTACTCCAGCTCCAGCTCTTGCAGACCCTCAACTAGGTGCCTGTATTGTAATCAAGAAACAATTAACAATGAATTTTTGACATTTCACTCCTAAATATCCAGTTTCTTTTTTCTTTTTTTTTTTTTGCAACAGTGGAAACGGCAGCTTTATTAGCAGAAGTATCTCAGTTGGTTCCTGCTCTCCAGGGGAAGCAGGATATAATCTGTCTGGACAGTAGTGGTGAGGAAGATGAAAAAACGGAGATAAATTTGCCCGCCCTTGCCATTGGAGATGGTAAGTTCATAGTTCTGACCAATTCATTGTCTCGCTATTTCTAGCAGTGTGGTTTTTGATTGTGATTTACAGTGTTTATTTTCCTATTCATGTGGCAGATATAATTGAGCTCAGTTCAGGGGAAGAAGACACCATGCACATCAGCAGCGAATCAGCTGATGAGGACGGCGAAGCTGCCCGCGGCTCAGAGGAGAGCAGCGGCGCACATATAAATGATGCGCTAAATTTGCCTGATGCCCAGGGTCGGGTACTAGTTAATATTAACCACCCGCCAGAGGAGAAAGACATTTATCTGGCCCCACAGCTGGCCCGAGCTGTTAAACCTCACCAAGTATGGCTCCATCCTCCTTCCAGTCTTCTATCTGTAAAACTTCATGGCTAAAGTGAAGAGAGTGACAGTTCTGTGTGGTGAGCTTTTGTTTTTTTCCTGGTTTCCAAGGTTGGAGGGATCCGGTTTCTCTACGATAACCTCATTGAGTCTTTGGATCGCTACAGGACGAGCAGTGGCTTTGGCTGCATCCTGGCTCACAGCATGGGCTTGGGCAAGACTCTGCAGGTCATTTCGTTCATCGACATCCTTCTGAGGAACACAGAGGCCCACACCGTTCTGGCTATCGTCCCTGTAAGGAATCGACATGAACACCGTGTTTGTTTTTTTTAAGGTTTACAGAGTGTTCTTGGTTTTGTTGTTTTTATGTTTGAGTTTGACCCCTGACCATTTTAATTTCCTTTACACAAGGTCAACACACTTCAGAACTGGCTGACAGAGTTTAACCTGTGGCTCCCACCCCAGGAGGCCCTTCCTCCTGACACAGACCCTACATTTGTCACTGGACGCTCTTTCAAAGTTCACATTCTCAACGATGAGCACAAGTATGTAACATGTAGGCGGATGTACATGTGGAAAAACTCGCAGTCAATCAATTGAGACGTTAATCATGTTAACTGTTAACCCCCCAGAACCACTGTGGCCAGAGCCAAGGTGGTGGAGGAGTGGTCCAGAGATGGAGGGGTGTTGTTGATGGGATATGAGATGTACCGCCTGCTGACCATGAAGAAGAGCTTTGTGATGGGGAAGAAGAGGAAAACAAAGAAGCCCACTGGGCCTGTCATTATCGACCTGGATGAGGAGGACAGACAACAAGAGCTCATGAAAGGTACCTATAGTTAGAAGTAACAACTGTTGATGTGAAGAAGAGATGGATTGATTGATTGATATTTTTTTTATCCAGAAGATTCTGTTGTCTATATGAAGGGGATAATAGCAGCTATTGAATTGGTTCTGAAAAATGTTTTGAAGTTCAGAGGGCTGTACATTTATTGGTAGGTTATGTTTCAGTTTCTGTTGTGCTCCGTGCTTTAAACAACATAAAAGTTATGGACCTGTTGAGTATAAGCAGATCCTTTGGCTACAATCCTCATCCAGCAGCTGATGGCAGAGGACTGTTCAATGCAGTGAGAACGAAAACCACATCTTTTAAAAAGTCTCCCTCAATCAACCATGGAGCAGTAATGAAGAAGCTTCTGAGAGGTTGCCCTCTCACATGATTTTTAATGGCAATTTCATGTATTACTGTTTCTAACTGGGACTTTGAATCTAGTTAAACCCAATAATTGTTTCATTTCTAGTCAGTTGAGTCGTATTACTCCAGAGCTGCGGATCACTGCAGCTCCTCCAGAGCTGCCATAGTTCTCTAGTCTGCTCCTCTCATAAATGCTTCACTTGCCTGGCCGTCTGTGTAGGTTAACAGCTGTGTCACTCTTTGCGTACTCGGGATGTTGGACTGAGCTTTAAAACCTAACCCTGTTTAAACTTCTCTCTGTCCTGCCCGGTTTCCTCCTTCATCCTGATGTTCTTTAATGTTCTCTGTCAAACCTGTCGAGCTGAACTCTTTAGACTGCTATTTGTAAAATAGGTGCTACTTTATGTTTATCAGACAGAGTATAAATCAAAGTGTTAAAGTTTGTTGTTGCTAAAGACAAACATGAAAAAGATCAAAGTTTGTCATCAGTTGGAATGCATTTTATTTCAATAACCACACCTTTTTTTAAACCTTCTGTTTTTTTTGTACTTTCTTCCACCAGGTATTGAAAAGGCAATCGCTCGGCCCGGCCCTGACGTCGTGATCTGCGACGAGGGCCACCGTATTAAAAACTATCACGCCAGCACATCTCAGGCCTTGAAGAACATCCGCTCGAGGCGCAGGGTGGTCCTGACCGGTTACCCGCTGCAGAACAACCTTATCGAGTACTGGTGCATGGTGGACTTTGTCAGGCCGGACTTTTTAGGAACCCGGCAGGAGTTCAGCAACATGTTTGAGCGTCCCATCCTGAACGGTCAGTGCGTGGACAGCACCCCTCAAGACGTTCGCTTGATGCGCTACCGCAGCCACGTGCTGCACAGCTTGTTGGAGGGCTTTGTTCAGAGGTGAAGCTTTCTCACTCAGCCGTTCTCTCAGAAATGCTGCTTACATGTAGCATACTTACATCAGGTGTTGTTTTCATTCTTCTCAGACGAGGTCATGATGTGCTGAGACACCACCTCCCAAATAAGGAGGAGTTTGTCATCCTGGTGCGGCTTTCTCCCATTCAGAAAGCATTGTATACTGAGTTCATGAAGCGCTTTAGAGAGGCGGGGAACAGCGGCTGGCTGGGTCTCAACCCGCTTAAAGCTTTCTGCGTTTGCTGCAAGGTCAGATTGTTGTTTTTTTTTTTTGTTGCTACCTCCATTCTTTTATTCACTGACACAGCTTTCACCTTTGTCCTCTCGATGCTCGCAGATCTGGAATCACCCCGACGTCCTCTATGAAGCCTTGCAGAAGGAGAACCAGGCTAATGAGCAGGATCTGGACCTTGATGACATCACCTCTGCGAGCAACCCTCGCTGCCCTGCACCTGGATCCGGTCTGAAGAGCAAAGTAGCAGACTCCAGCAATAGCAAAGTCAGCAACAGTTTGCCACAGCTAAATCCGTCTCAAGATAGAGCCAATCAAGTCATCACATACGAATGGGTGGGTTAGGGGCGCTCCACACATTAGATCTAAAATATTATCATTTCTAAAGTGCGGTTAACCCTCTCTGCGTATTTCTTTCCCAGGCAAAAGACATCATGTCAAACTACCAGACGGGAGTTTTGGAGAACTCGGCTAAGATTGTTCTACTTTTCCACTTGATTGAAGAAAGTGTCAGAAGAAGAGACAAGATTTTGGTCTTTAGGTAGGTATTCTGTCCTGCTGCAGCTGACTATGCCGCTCAGCTAACCTTTAATGTGGTAAGCTTTAGCAACAGAACATGATAACATGATCAAAACTCTGGTTTTGGACGACCTGAATCCGGTAGAAGTGGTCCCTGCAAACGTCTGCGTCTTGTGTTGTTTGTGTGCAAAGAATGAAAGAATGATGCTCATAAAGCAACAGGAAAAGGAAAGCAACAAAATCCTGTTTCGTATTTAATGAAAACATTTACAGGAAATTAATCTTCTGGAATCTTTCTTTAGGTCTTGTTTTGGAAACTTCAATCTTGTGATTAGAACCTTTTAAAGAATTGGAAAATAATCACAGTCCAGTTTTTGGAAAATGCAGATACTAAAAGTCTACATCCAAACCATTCACAGCAAACTATCATGGAAATGATGGGGAGTCCCTGAATCCTGTATTGATGACGTCGTCTGAATCCAGTAAATATTCTTATGGATTTTTTTAATCTGTGTGTCCTACAGCCAAAGTCTGTCCACTCTGTCCGTCATTGAGGAATTCCTATCAAAGAGACCCATGCCCCAAGGCATCGCTCCCAGTGACAACTTAAACCAAAACTGGATTCGCAACCTCAATTACTACAGTGAGTTCTCCAACTTGTGCTTTTTTTTTCTCACATGGAGTGAAGAGTTTATAAACAAACCCATTTTATCCATTTGCTGTATCAGATTCCTCTCAGCTGTGTGTAGTTTTTTTTACATGACAAACAAGTGATATAAAATAACTGATCTGCAGCTCTGTTCTTATTTACATATTTTATCTCTGAAGTTGAAGTGTGTCTAGCTGTTTCAGAGGTGCCGTTTTTCTGCAGGACTGGACGGTAGCACATCTGCATCAGAGAGAGAACGGCTCATCAATCAGTTTAATGACCCGGACAACAAATCAGCATGGCTCTTCCTGCTCTCTACACGGTAGCTACCTTCCTCTTTTTTATTGCGCAGGGTTCTGTTTCGTTCTAAGTGTTGTTGTCTTTCACAGAGCGGGCTGTTTGGGGGTGAATTTGATCGGGGCCAGTCGTGTCGTTGTCTTCGATGCTTCATGGAACCCCTGTCACGATGCTCAGGCTGTGTGTCGAGTGTACCGCTACGGTCAGAGGAAGCCTTGCTACATTTACCGTCTTGTCTGTGACTTTACGCTGGAGAAAAAGATTTATGACCGACAGGTCTCTAAACAGGGCATGTCTGGTAAGAGGCTCACATTTTATTAAATGAACCCTTTCAAAGCTCTCAGCTTTGCAGAAAGTTGTAATTCTTTTCTGATGCTGAACTCTCTTGTCTTTTTTTTTTTTCCCATTTAAAGACCGGGTGGTTGATGACCTGAACCCAGTGCTGAACTTTACACGAAAGGAAGTAGAGTCGCTGCTGCACTTTGTGGAAGAGGAGCCTCAGGCTGAAAAGATCTCACTTGAATCCCAGAGAGATTTAGAGTCGGTGATCTATAGAGCTTGTGAGCTTTACCCAAATCTCATCACCAAGGTAGAGTTTCTTAAAAAAGATCTTACTTTCTGTGACCAGTTCAGTAACTGGGTGCATTTTTTTTGTTAGATACGTTGATCCTCCAACCTAACATTAGGTTTGGATGAGTCTCTGTTGCTGCTTTAAACAAGGCAAGCTGTTCTGGTTCTGATGAGGAAAATATAGAGTTGGGTTAATGAAGGACTGGAAAAGAACAGCCCAAACTTAAATCAAGACAAATTTTGATATAAATACTATGAAATCCTCAGAAAGACTGACGAGAATTCCTCCAATGCCTTTGTAAACCTCTAACAGAAAAATATCAAACTACATAAAAAAAACTCTTTTAGAAATACCTGTTGAAAGAAAACACATGCAACTCATTTTATTTGGTGCCAAGCTGCACATTTATCCAGGGGATTATTTCTCCTTCCTCATACTTCTCTGTTCATAGGTTCTTGCCTCTTAGTTTCTCTCATAGCCTCCTTTATTTTTCCATGATTGACTTCCATATGTTTAAGAAGACAAACACCTAAGCCTGAAAGTTTACATTTAATAATAACTATGATAAAATAGCAAAACAACTGATTTCAGAATCTATAACCTTTGATAATGTACTGGCACAGTAGGCAGCACTTTATAAGTTCTTCTTTTTAAATCATCCTGTTCAGATTTCTCTATCTCACCCACTCTCAGCTCCCCCCTGCTTTAGTCTTTATTTGATTTGTTCTGTTTCTTAATAAAAACTTGATTTGTTTTCTCATCTTTGGAGAAAAAAGATCCCAGACCTATTTGACTCACTGACCAGATAAGGATAGGATGAACTAAGCCTGGATGTAAGCGTGGCCTACAGCAGGCTAGCTGCAGTGTTTGAAACCAAGTCCAGGGTTAAATAAGCCAGGATATTCAGGAAAGCCTGGTTTAATCCATTATATTGGTTTAGTGAAATAGGCCTCTCAGCTGCTTGATGACATAAAAATATATAGTTGTGATTCTATTGGAAAAAACTGCAGTCATACTGATTGAGATCAAGCCATCCTGTTTCTGTCAAACTCCAGCCCTCAAAGGCCGCTGCCCTGCAACCTTTATTTGTGTTTCTGCTTTAACTCACCTGAATCAAATAACCTGGTCATTAGCAGAACTTCAAGGAACTTGACTGCATACTGAAGCGACAATTTAAGTTGCTTTGGGCTTCCACTCCTCCCCATGCGGACAGAATTTCCACACTGCACACATAGGAAGATTTGTAACTATGCAGACGCTGCTGCTGCTGCTAGCAAGGGTTCCATTATAAGCCTATAGATGATTTAGACCATAAACATCAGCACTATCTACAGACTGTGGAAAAACTCCTGGAAAGAAATGACCGTTACTCTCGGACGGCATGAAGAGGCTTAGAGGAAGTTGGAATTGGCTGCGTTTTCTGCTTCCTTGTGTTGTGTGGTGTTGTCAGCTTGCAGTCTGTGCTGAACACATGCCCGCTGGAGCTGGCCAGAATGGGGGGGGAAGCAGTGACGGGGGGCTCATTTTCCACGTGGATTGCTCAAGCTTCAAACATAATGAGCCCTTAATTCAGACATTTGATTCAGGTGTGTTAGATCAGTTGTGTGGCTCATATCAAGATGTTAGGAACGAGGAGAACAGTTTCACTGTGGGAGAAACGTTGTGTTGGTTTCAAAAAAGCCACACTCTAAATGTTCCAAACTAGTAGAAGGTGGGCTGCAATTGAATGCATCTTTTCAAACTTTTATCGTATTTTTTATTTTTTTTTTATTTTACTATTTTGTGCTTTTCCATGACTTTGTAAAAGTCCATCAAATACCAAGTAAAATACACAACAATGTAAATGACTTTTTAAACCAGTTTAGTTTTTCTTCTCTTCCTTCTTTTTGAATGTTTTTCATTTTAATCGTTATTTTTTTTTCATTGCATCTTTTGTAGCTTTATGTAAAGCTCCTTTTTAGCTGAAGTTTGACAATTATTTGGGTTTATGAAGTAAAACCAGTTTGTGAGACTAAATGAAAAAACATCTATTTCTGTATTAAACCCAGTAAAGTAGAACTAATATTTTAGGTTTGGTGGCTAATAAGTTAACAAAGAACAAAGAAGACGAAGTCACCAAACATCAGTAACTTTAAATACTAATCCTGCTTCACTGTGTGTCTTAAGTCCACCCTTTTCTGCTTTTTTTTTTTTTGTATGTTTGTTTTTTTCATTTAGCCCCCTTTCCACCATGAGTCGCTGCTAATGGATCGCAAGGAGTCAAAATTGACCAAAGCAGAGAAGAGAGCCGCTAAGAAGAGCTATGAGGACGAGAAACGAGCCTCCGTACCGTACTCCCGCCCTTCTTACGCTCCGTACTACCCAACCAGTGAACATTCACTAGCGAGCATCGCCGCATTTAACCAACGCGGATGGTGGGTTTCATCTTCGCTTTTCGCCTCGGATTCTTCAGTTGCTTTATTGTTTTATTTTTTCAGATATTAAAATCTGTAGGCCACCATTTCTTAAGCTTCTTTTAAAAAAAATGATCTAAGTTAAAAGTTACAAAGAATAAATAAGGTTTGGCCCCAGCTGTTTATTCAAAGTATAAAAACCTCATTAACAGAGAAAGATTTTATTTTTTTTATACTTTATTTTTGCAGCAGCATAGGCTTTGCTGCTTAAGTGTTTGTTCTGGTTTCCAGGCGCCATCTGACACGGCCAGATGATAAACCAGTCGCTAGTGTCAGACCCATCCAGTCAACACCGATCCCAATGATGCCTCGGCAGGTCGGGATGGGGATGGCCGCCTCCAGCTCTGCCGGCAGCCTTCCTCTCAACTTCCTGCAGAAAGCAGGAGTTTATGTGCAAAGGATAGTCACCACCACAGGTATTTAACAAACATCTGCTCGCATCAATCACCAAAATATTGATTCAGTCACAGAGACTGTTTCTCTTTCACCTTGATCCACAGACATCGTGATCCCAGGAGCCAACAGCACAACAGATGTTCAAGCTCACATCAGTGCAGGAGAGAGCATCCATGTCATTAGAGGATCTAAAGGTAGCATCAGCATCAAGAGATCTCTGCTAACAGAACATGTTGGTGACCCTTCAATGTTTCATGTTCTCTCTAATACAGGAACATACATCAGGACGAACGACGGAAGGATTTTTGCTGTTCGATCTGGAAAAATCAGCAGACAGGCAGCTGTAGTTTCTGCTCCATCTAGAGGTGAAAAACGTTTCTTACTATGTTGTCATCTGCTTTCACATCACTGCAATTCAAATGCTTTGTCTTCCTCTACTTGCATGATCAAAATAACATAACATGCAGATGATACGAAAGTCTCAAGTTTCAACACAAACGAACCATTTATTAACAAATTTAACAAAACATTAACAATGAATCGCCATCAGTGGACCCATGTTTGGTTTACCTCTAGTTGTATTTACCATCAATAAGCAGAATATGAATCAAAACTCCTAACAAAAGTAGTGGCTCTCTTAGAAAAGCCTCTAATTCCGACAACAAGAATGGCATCACGTTTCGTTATCTGTGGAAGGTGCAGATTATAAAATCTGCCTTTCAAGCAGGTCCAACGTTATATCTTTGTTCATAAATATCCACAATTCTATGTAAATGTTTACAAAAAATCGAAATTTCACTTGAGAAGAGTTTGGAATTTTGGGATGAAAAATATGTAGGATCCTTGAAAGATGCCGGTTTTTGGTGTTAGGACTTGAACAAGACGGGTGATAATCGAGTGACGATGGGACCAAAGCCACCAAAACACACTCGTCATGAATCTAAATGACGCTAACTCTTCAAATACTTTGTTTAGGGTGTTGCTAATTGTCAGTCAGGCTCCTGAGAAGATTAAACTGGTTAAACAATGAGATAAAATGTCCTGATGTATTTAGGAACTTCAACCAACCAACAAAGACAAGAATCCTTCTTCTGCTGTTAAGAAAATTATTTGTTTAATCCACAAAGTATTTGGTTGTGTTTTGTTAGAAAATCAAATTAACGGCGTGGAAATTTGTTTTGTTTTTTTTACGTTATGGTGGATGATCTCTCTTTACGCATTAAATTAAAAACTATCTCAAAAGTTACAGATTATTTCTTGGCAAGGTTGCAAACTTTAAAAATAAGTCGTCACCTTATCTGTTGCCTCATCTCCTGCCTGTGCTTTAAAGGAGGCTCTTGTGATAGAAACTATCATGGGATGTTTTTTATTTCGGCATATTTCCGCTCCATAAACTCTAATCCTTCTTTTCCAGCTGTTTCTTTTCAAGGTAAGTTGGAGTTACTACCACATCTTCTGCAGTATAGTCTAATGATATCCCTTTTCTTTAACAGACACTCAAGGTTCTCTTATGCACCCAGTGAGTAATGGCTGCTCGTCTCCTGTCGAACACCAGCGACGTCACATCGATCAGCACCCCCCCTCCCCTTTGAGCTCCGATTTTCTCCGAGAGTTCGGCCGCTACACGTCATCCTCAGGTGAGCCTGCTGCCAGCAGGGGGGATGAATCCTCATCGCTTCTGGACATGCCGTCTATGGGGGACGGGAGCAGCTCTCACACCGAGGATCAGAGCCGGCAACTTGGTAACGACCTGCTGGGTTCGGCCACAGAGCTACAGCGAGGCAGCAAACGAAAGCACGACGAAGGCCAGGAAAACACACCGACGGGAGGAAAACACGCTTCGGTCGCATCCCGTTTCCCTGGATTACCCATGGGTTCTGGTGGGCTCAGTTTTCCTCAAATGGGTCTGAACCTGGGGAACCTTGGTCACATGAGTCAGCCGCTTCTCATGCCTGGAGGAGGATCGTCGTTCCTCCAAACACCGGGACAAACGCTGGCCGACCTGCAGCCCATGTTCCCCTCAGTGGGCACAGACCTCCTGAGACAGTCTGCAGCAGGGAATGGGCACCTTGCTCCCCCATCCTCATCCTCTGCCTTCTCTTCCTCTTCTTCCACCCTTCCCATGTCATCAACAGCGACCTCTTCCTCCCTATCATCTGGCCCTTTGCCCCCATACTTGATGAACCCCAACATGGCAGGCCTGCTTTCTTCAAGTTTTCCCCTGGGCTACAGTCAGCCACTGCTTTCTGCACCACGAATGTTCCCCAACACTTTGCTGGCGGGGTCAGGGGGCTTTTCCATGCCAAACTCCAACTCTGCTACACCCGGTTTTCTCTCTCATTTCAGCAACCCCACCTCTAGCCTGCTAGGGGCCGCTCTGACGCAACCAGACAGACACCCAAGCACAGTGAACGGAGGGGACAGCTCTGACGATGACGTCATAGAGGTGACTGGACAATAAGGCTTAAAATTGTCCCATTGGTGGTATTTTCATACAGTTTTACAGTAAAGTAATTAGAAATGGGAATTATGTGAAAATGAATAAAACTCCGAAGCAAAAGGCCTAAAATCAATCATTGATGACCACATCCACCGTGTTTTAAACGTTCTATCAGAAATCAAACGTGATCAATAGCAGAAAATGTGAAACTCCTCCTCGCTGAGTTCACATCAATAATCGATTCATTGTGAATTAATTATCCCCATGTAGAAAGTGAGCTAACTTTAAAGGCATTTCTTTTCAATAAACAGGTTACACAGCTTCTGTTTTAGACGCTGCCTTGCAGAAGTATTCATACCCCTTGAACTCTTTTTACATTTTTGCTGGTCAGCGTCACAGACTTCAATGTATTTCATGGGAATTTTAGGCGATAGTCCAATAATAAAGTTGTGCATAGTAGTTTAGTTAAAGGGAAGATGATGTTAGGTTTTTCATTCGTTTTATATATTTTAAAAATGTATTTCTGCTCAGCCCTGGCGAGTCGATACTTTGTAGCTCCACTTTTGTTCCGACTTACAGCTGCAGGTCCTGTGGGGAATTTTCTCTACCATTTTTGCTTATCTTAAAGTTTTTAACATTTTTATTTTGACAAAATAGCTTAAGCTGATTCAGAATGGAATAAATTCAGAATAAATTTTAAAGATTCTTAATTTGTTTTATTGCTGGACTTTGACTAGACCATTCTTACACATGGGTGGTTTGATTTAAACCACTCCATTGCAGCTGTCTTTCTGTATTTAATTCCACATCTTCAACTCAACTTTGATCAGCCTCCCTATCTATGTCCATGAGAAGTATTCCCAGAGCATGATACCACCACCACCATTCCTTACAGTAAGGGTGGCCTGTTTAGGAAGCTTTCTGCCAAACCAAGGGTTTCAAATGTGGGCCAAACAGTTGAGTTCTGGTTTTATTTGAATAGAGAAGCTTCTTCCTTGTTTACCAGTTGTCTAACATGCATTTTTCAGAAACTTTTAAACAGATCTACCAGTGAATAATTTTCATTCCAATGTATAAATACTTACAACTTTCTGTTGACCTATCACACAAATCCCAATAGAATGCATTTTAGTGTGAAGTTGTAAATGTGAGAAAATGTGAAGAGGTTTGAAGGGTATGAGTAATTCCCATTCCTAATGCTCCTCTTCAGTCACAAACACACCAATTATCCAACCAAAATACCAGAACCGGACCTTAATTGCTGTAAAGAGCAACAAGATCCTTCTGCTGAATGTGTCTGTGTTGTTCAGCTGGAGCTTCGGGGGAAGAGGAACAGATCAACCAGCCGAGTCGTTTGTTGGGGGGTTGCTCACGCAGCCTCTGCTACATTTTTACTGCTGTGTAGTTTTACCTCCTAACTCTTAAAACGTATGATTACAACAGCTTCCTTCATGTTGGCCTTTCTCATAATGTATTGCTGTAAAAGATTTGAGTTTGGACAGGTTCGACATTTAGAGTTTCTTCTCTGTAGATAAAGGGGTCATAGTGTTTGTCAAAAGTACACAATATATAAAGAGAGTCCTTTAAAGCGTACCTCAGAAAGCAGAAATTTTAGGCATATTTTAGTCTTTAGCAGTTTGATAGACATTGTAGCAACCCCCTGTTTAAAAGAGACGTGTGGCGCTATAATTGGAAATGTTAAAACGTTGTAAATAACAGTCTTCATCATTGTTTATATTGCAAGTCAATACTGTGCAGTGTGTAGATTTCAGTGGTAGAACGATTGTTTATTACAATAGTCACCATCATAATGATAAACACCCCAGCTTTGGTAAGTGGAGATATCGACTTGTTTAATATTTAGGGTTTTCTTTATTTCCCTCCAAACTGAAACGAATGTACTTTCATGCTGTCAGCGCAGGGAGTGGGACATGGATTTGTTCTGTGTGGACTTTTTGTTTTTACTTTATCTACACAAAACGGTCTTGATTTTTGAAATTCCCAATTAGTAGATCCTTGCTATTTATCAAACAGGTGGTGGTGTGAATATAAGCAGCAAATTTAAAAGCCAAATGAAGCTCAAACCAAGGAGTACCGTTCCAAACGGAATCACTTTCATGTAGTTGAGGATTTGTTTACAGCACTGGTCAGAGGTTTCCATACACTCATCATCAACTTTTTAGGCTTTTATCAGTTTATCTGAACTGTTCTCTTTTTTTTTTTTTCCAGTGAGGGTAAATACTACAACATGAACGGGCTTGATTTTTATTTTTGGTTTTTCTAACCCAGATCATTTAAATATTTGCATATACTGATGTTAGCACTACAATATTTTCATATATTACTGCTAACATTTGGAAAATGTCCCGTAGGAAGTGACACATCATCCGTGTGCTTTTTGTGGCCAAAAAAATCTTCTGTCATATTTCGGCTTGGATATTAGGCCATATTAATCTAAGGAAGACTGTTAAAGTGAGATGGTTAACCGTCTGTATAATTAAAGGCAAGTCTAAACTCGTCAAAAAACAATTGAAGTAAATTATTCTAAGAAAATAGGTAAAATGATTGTATTTGTCACAAAAGTACGAAGTCATGCGGGTTTATGTATATATCTATGTCTATTTAGACCCTGTGAGGATTTGAGACAATTCATAAAAATAAATCTTTTTAAAATCCATCAGAGCTTTTTCTCAGCTATTATCAGCCCGACCTTTAATAAAACAAGCAGTTTTAACGCATCATTAAAAGCTGATTTGTACCTGATGTATGAATACTTCTGACCCGTACTGTAAATGATTACTTGACCTAAACTGTACAATGCAAAGAGAAGCCTTTATTTATATGAGGTCTCTGAGAACTGACTGTCTCTAATCTTTCTTGGACGAACCACTGAATCTGTCCGGCCTGAGTGGATGAAAACGTTCGGTCAAAGAGGCCTCCCTCATTTTGTCCTGATGACTTTTATATATCAGTAAAACTGCCCAGTGGCTAAGCCTGGTGAGTCGATACGGTGGCCTTACAAAACTGACAGTGCCGTTATGTGACGATAGCCGTTAGATGCAGTGTGCGTTGCTTCTGTCAGTAGTGTCACTCAGTGTGGTTTGCTTTACAGCAGTTTAGCTCCCGTTTTCTGTATTCGTCTGCTTCTGGCACCTTTTGAGGTGTTTAAACGTAGGAAATGTCATTTCCCTCTGCTGGTAAACTAGGCAAGACAGTTAATATTAGCCTTTAGGAAACACTGGATACACTTAGACAACAGATCATTCCCTTTCAGATTTGTGTTTTACGTTTCCAAGTAGGGATCTTTGGTCCCTTTGGTTTGAGGTACTGTTTGCTTTCATCAGTCCCCTTCTGGATTCTTCATTTCAGTTCATCAAAAGATTATGCTAATTTTCTTTCTATGTGTCCTAAAACTTGTGGCTTCTGGTTCAAACGTTGAGCTAGCACTTTGTAAAAGGAACGTTTCTGGGTTTAAGCTGTGTGAGGTACATTATATTGACCCCACTGTCTTTTCTTTCTCTAGTCTCTAGTATATTTTATTATAAAAAAAATAGTTTTTTTCATAACGTCCAATTCCAGTTAATCCACTTGACATGCGAGTCCCTCATTTTTGTGTCTGAAATGTACTTATTTATAATGTAAAATATGGTTTTGTAACTGTATTTTTTGTTACTTTTTGTTCACTTTGACCCATTAATGGCTGATTCAGTAAAGATTTCATACATGCAGCCTAAATCGAATTAAAAACAACCAAGAACTATGTGATATCAATGTTATTTCAAAAATAAAATAATCTTCTAATACAGACTGAATTATTTCAAAACATTTTTGCTTTAGGTCAGAAATCATGAGCAAGATTTTGTAGGAAAAACAACCATAGATGGAGCATAACAAGAAGCTGTGGTTAGTGGCAGGAAAGCTTTTATTTTATCTTGGTATTGTTCTATTTGCCTGAGAAGTATTAGTTCAGTCTTTCAAAGGGGGACAATGACATGACTCTGGTCCAATTAATGCATCTCCATCAGGACTGCAGTCGCTTTTTAGCAATGTAAGCACTGGAGACTTGATTCATTATGATGACAGCGCTGAGAGCGGGGCAAAGTGCCACCAGGTACCAGGCATACCCCCCGACAGACGCTGTGAACCATGAGGAGCAGAGCCCCAGGAGCAGGCTGGCGCTGCCCAGCAAAAAGGTGACAAGCCCGGACGCTGCGTGGTAGCGCTTAAGCTTGGCAAGGGACCAGCCTTTGGCCAGAGAGTGGTAGATGAGAGGCACCGCCGCCAAGGACTGCACACACACCACACACACCGTGATCAGGCCCAGCACACCGTGCCATGAGGTGAAATGTGCTTTACTGTTCAGGTATTTGTTGTAGGAAATGGTAGCCAGACCCAGAACTGCGCAGGAGCAACAGAGGCTCTGCAGGATCCAGTGAACACGGCCTTTGGTCTTGTGAGGAAACCTTTTGATGAGGGAACCGTGGGGGGAGAAGAGAAGGATGGCTTCTGTCATTAGGAAGCCAAACTACAACAAAAAAAGAAAAACATTAATTACTAAACTATTTGGAAATCTATATTTTCTTTAAATTGCTGCTTGAAACCAATTAAAAAATGTATAAACTAATGACATTCCAAATAATAAACTGTTGATGATGCATGCCATTTGTTGATGGCTCCTTATGATTACTTGATGGGGTTACATTAGTGCCAAAGTTATATACATGTGTCTATATCTATAAAACATGTCTATTAGGTGTATATGATTTGTACTTAAGTCTATGTAAGGTGAATAACTGATGTGTTTATCTTTCCAAGCTGTATTTGTTAGATGCCTATGTCTATATAAAGGTAAAGTGCTTACCATATGTCCATGGTAAATGTAGTTGGTGCAACACACTACACAGACACTCGACAATATACATCTATGCACCAAATGTATACACTGAACAAACATAAGCACTTAACAATACAGCTTAAATATACACATTAATATCTACATACAAAGTTGTTTTTATTTCTAGTTTTGACTTTAAATTCTGTTTTAGTTTTATTTTTAGTATTTGTTAGCTAGTTTAGTTTTTTTTTTGTTTTTGAAAATGCTTAGTTTCAATTTTGTTTGCATTAGTTTCAGCTAAAGCTGTAGACTTTTTTAATACAACTAAAGTACTGGGGGGGAAAGGCAAAAAAACTAAAAATAAAATCCCAGATAAAGACAAATCACTGCAGAAACACATATGACCTGCCTTACCTGCCTTCTGGAATAATGTGGGGCGAGAAATAAGTGGAAACACCAAATAGAAGTTAGATCTCATATTAATGCATTATGATAGAGATACAAATGAAAACTAAGAATATACTCTTAAAATTCAATTAGATGAAAATGGTTTTGTAAACTTATTACAGTTTCAAGTATTTTTTTTCCAGTTTCTAGTTTTTATTTGTATTTCAGTTAAGAATATTTGTTTAATTCTAGTTTTCATTATTTCATTAGTTGTGATAATTGATAATACACATAAGCATATTTTTGGCACAAATGAAACCTCATATTTCCCTAAAATGCTGCGCAGCCAAATGATTAAATATTGCAACTGCGTTTAAGGCATGAAGCCTAAAAAAGAGTCATACAGAGAAGAGGGCTTTAGGTTTACATCTGAGGTTCAACTTACAGCTACTGTCATCAGGAAAGGATGCCATGAAAACCAACCTGAAATTAAAAACAAAAGAAAAAATACGATGTTAGAGAATAAAATAAAACTCAAAACGGAGATGAAAGTAAAAATGTGTAACCGTTAACCACACTCACTTGTTCCGGGTCGAGAGAGAAAAGCAATAAAAACAGGAAAGGCTACGGAGATGATGTGAGCCAGTCCCGCAGAGATTGCTCTGATCAAAGCATAAAAACAAGCGTCAGATTCAGTCTCCTTGTGGATCATGTTATAAATGATCACAACCGATCGTGTTCAACTCAATAGAAGCGGAAGTGACTGTGAATCAAAAGTAATTCTCTGACTGAAGTTCAACTTTATTTACAGAGAACCATCATTACTTAATCGCTGTCCCATAACTTCCACTTTACAAAACCTCAGGCTGGTCCACGTCGCGTTGTCCCGCTGCTGGGACGGGAAAATTACAACTTCCGCTATGACTTTTCAGAATAAACCTTTAATGTGCTAATTTCTACCATTTCACAATGTATTTTTCTAAAGCATTACTCGCTCATAGAATACAATATTTCAATATTTCAATATCAGTATATATGGCGATACGGTTTAATTCAATGTTGGTGATATGACTTTTGCAGACATTTTCAATATTTCAATATACATCATAGTCAATAAACATAATATTGGTCACTGACTGGTGTTCAAGTATGACGTAAGACCACCAGCAAAATAAACTTGAACATAAAAGGACAGTTGTGTGCATATTAGTCAGAAGTTGTGCATAACAAAAATTTGTAAACCCATAGTAATTGAAAACTCGTGCAAAACATATTAATGCAGTTAAAATAGATGGGACATCAATAAACACATGATGTCAGGCCATCGTTGTGAATTTGTATTCTCAAAGAAAGAAATCCGTATGCTCAAACAGCTGCTACTGTTTGCATTTGTTTAGAATAAAGCACATATTTAAAACTATAAATTTGTATTTATTAGTTATTGAAGTCACAACTATTTAAACTGTATTGATATGTTTTGCATGAGTTTTCAATCACTATGAGTTTACAATTTTTTGTTATGCACAACTTCTGACTAATATGCACACAACTGTCCTTTAGTTTACAAGTTTTAATAGTGATCTTATCTCATATTCCAGGTTTTCAAGTAGTTTTATGTGTTTTTGTTTTTTTAAGAAAAGATAATATTTATTAAATGTTATGATAGAGGATTTTTATAAACATTGCAAAATATTTGTCATAAGTTTGTATAGCCATCTGTTGTAGACATTCTTGGCTGTCTTTCTAAGGCTTTTATTTTTCCTACATCAATATCGAAATGATATGGTATTGACTGAAATTAAGAAATGTATCATGATATATAAATTTTGGACATATTGCCCAGCCCTACTGACTCAACATTTTAAAAGGAAAGCTTTTGAGACCTGAATCACTTTAGTGTATTAGATTCATATAGTAGCCTACTGGTTAAAAGTAACTATTTACCAGATTTTGATCCAATAAATAGCTCACCTGTGACTTCTGGGTCTAAACCCATTGATAGCAGTTGTGAAAGAGTTTATTTGTTTAGATATTTTTATTTGATTATTTTATGGATGGCGACCTTTAGAAGTGTTTCACACTGTCACAATCCCAAAGAAGCATGTTGGTGAAATTGGGCCCCAAGCACTACTTTTAAACTGTAAATAAGCTTTAACACAAGCAGAAATCAGGGGGGTGGGGTGGGGTTGGCTGTTAGATATACCTGGTATTGCCAACTGGCTACATTCAATCTAAGGAGAGTGATGAAATAACGTGGCAACATAAAAACAAACAAAAAAAAAATAAAATTAAAGATTGACAATAAACAAAGTACAGCACACAGTCAGAAATCTTGGACATACCGAAAGTTCAAAATCAAGAGGATTTTTATTAATAGGCCTACCCCTAGGCAGGGATTTTTGTTTTGTTTTGTTTTTATTTAAATCCCACCTGCTCCAAAAATCCACACATAACCTTTACTGGTCAGTCTGAATTTCATGTAGATATAAGTGCGTGCGTGTTGTCTTTTATGACCTGTATTGTGCTGTGATGGACTGGCAAAGTGTTGGGTATTTATCCCACCTTCCCCAAAGATTGATAAAGATTGGCACATGCCCCCCTGAAACCCTGCAACCAGGTGTATAAGCTATGGATGAATGGGGGGCAACATCCAAAAGATGGGGTCCTGGATATTTTTCCAAAGGTCTTTATTGTCGTATTTTGTTGTGAAATAGCTTTTTTAGATATAAATAAACTTAAAATGACTGAATCTGTTATGAAATTAAAGTCTACACATTCATTATAGGTCCCCTTTTACAAATTAAATAACACAGCAATCTGTATTGTCCAGATATGTTACTCTGTACTCAGAAATTTAATTTAAACCTTGTATAACGATGCTTTTGTTTTTTTTTAATCATGCTTTTATTCTGAAAGCAGAAAGCAGTGTACGGCAAAGAGCTCTAATTAGTTTTGAAAGACCAACGTCACGTCTGACGCAGAGACCAGCTGACAAAGGATGTCGATAAAAGATTATTTTATGAAAAGTTAGCCTTGATCACTTCAGTTACTTAAATTTTTCCTCTTGTAACCTGTATGTGATTTAGTGGCATTTTTCAGGAAGCTCCTAAATATTTAGATCATCAGCAAGTTTGGAATATTTGTAGCTCAGAGTCTTTAGGTTCACTCACATCAATTAAACCCTGTTGTGTAAAACCCAGTAAAACCACCAAAAACGCAGTCTGTGATTTCTTCTATTTAGCTAACGAAAGAAGCATCAACCAGACACAGTGTTCAGTTGCTCACTGGTTATTGTGCTCCAATTACTCCCTAATCAGCTTGTGACTGCAGGGCCTCCACGCTCACGCAGAAACACACACTCGGACTCTGCAGAAATTATACTATATCAGGACTATTCTGTCTGACACAATATTTTGTAAATGCACTTATGCAAAATTCATTTATTTTCTTTTAAATTTACCAATGCACTCCCTTCCCATCTTAGAGTTATTGTACACATTTTTTTATATTTATATTATTTTTTTCACAGCTAAAAGTTCTTTATCATGATATGTCTAGGGGTGGCCAGACCATAATATTAAGATGATTCATCTTAAGTCCTCAGGCAGTCACAGAACAAGATGATTTATTTACAATGTTTTATTTTTTTAAAGGTTATAGCAAGGATTGTATTTGACTTTAGGGTGACTTTAATGGTAAAACAACAAACGAAATTATTATTATTTTTACTATAATATAATAAATATAACAAAATACAATCACTTAAAGGCGAAAACCAGAATCCAGCGAGAAAAAGGGAGCTCACCCCTACAAACTCAATTAAATGATTTCTAACCGAGGCAGGTACAAAGCTGCTCAGGTGTGGCTTGTTGGACTGAGCATCTCCATATACACCCTCTCCTCCATGTAAACCAATCTGCTTTCTGCAGTCTTCGGGCTCCACCAATCACATACAGGCACCTGCACACTCAACTTTACATATTTAAACACACAACAAAAAACCAATCAGTGGTGACAGTTTTATTTTGAATATTTAAACCTCTTTATGTTCGTTTTTGATGTTTCCTTTAATATGTGGGAAACATTGAAAAACATTTTGAGATTGCATTTCATGACATAAATAAACACTAAAGTATTTTAGTATAAAATATTAGATAATGCACGGCTGACAGCTGCTGATTCTTCCATAAATAAACACTAATCTGTTATGTAACATTCAATGTTTCTCCACTTTAACAGTTTTTTTTTTTTTTAGAAATTTCTAAGAATCCCTTTTGAAATAAAATCTATTATATTATATTGTTGGTACAACTACACTTATTTTCTGCAGATTAGGTGATGATGATGATTTAGGGAGCAAAATATAATATATGTAAACCCTTGATGGGTCGCCAGCCTGTTGCAAGGCAACACATATAGTCATGGACACACAGTTCTTAACCTAACAGT
>JAUZNJ010030431.1:0-14794 GCA_034780135.1 Jordanella pulchra
GATATGTTAACTGAAACAAAAAATCTGTATTTTCTCTTCTTTTTTATGCACTTCTTTTTACTGTGCACTATTTTATTATTTTTTTTTTTATATTTGTATCATGTTCGAATAAATTTCATTTCATTTCAAATTTCATTACATTTCATTTCATTTCATTTCAATGTAAGTATTGATAATAATAAGACACAATCTCTCGAACTGAGTTAGTTTGACCAACCATTTAATTTCCACTTTAAGGCCTAAAGTTATGTCAAAACTTTCCCTTGAACATTGCATAGATTCCTGAAGTTCTTTGTTTTACTTGTCTGGACATGATAAGATTGTGTAATTATATTATTTTTGCTTAACACCATGCAGAAAAAAAATCTAGTCAAAGTTTCTTAAAAATTAAAATTTAAACCCAATGTTTAGATTTTTATTCTTGCTTCATTAAATCCTAACTTTAACCCTGTTGCTGTCAAAACTATGAGTTCATTTTAGTTGGAGGTGTGCTG
The DNA here is from genome assembly GCA_034780135.1 of Jordanella pulchra. NCBI lineage: Eukaryota > Metazoa > Chordata > Actinopteri > Cyprinodontiformes > Cyprinodontidae > Jordanella > Jordanella pulchra. The sequence goes on from JAUZNJ010030431.1 coordinate 495, forward strand.
CATGGGTAGATGGTTCATAATCTATCCCCCAAACAGAGTATGAGTCATCTAGTTATCAGGATATTGTTTGAACCATTTAACATTTGCCAATGCCCTTTTTTCCTTTTCTTTTTCGTAATTTTTTTTCTACATGTACCATATATTTCTTAGAAAGACAGTAGCTTTTAGCTTTATGGATATTAAAGTTGGCTTAGCTTCAGCAGTTGGATCAATAAGAAGTGACTCATCATTCTGATATTTTTTTGCAAATATACAAAAGTTGCTATGTACTGTGGAGTGGGTGTTTAAAACTCAAATCTTTGAGGGCCGGATTCCTGCAACTGTTAGATCTGCTGCTTGCCCTACACACCTGAATCGAGTGCCTGAACTACCTCACTAGGAGCAATCTAGGGCCATGTGTCAATACTCTATGCCCCTTTATGAAGCGTGCACTTGGAGGAAGTGCCCTTAAGGGTCTGAGAATGCAGGTTACAAGAATGCAATATCTTGATAACTGGGAAAGTGACAGGAACCCTCCCTGTTTTTGTATTGAGACTGATAAAAAGATATTTTAAACTGCAACAAAAAATCATTTTTTACTCACACATGTATAGTCAAATATGAATTATATTGATAATCTAATAAATCGTTGTAGATCTTCAAGAAAATTTAACAAAAATGTTTCCCCTACAAAACAAACTATAATGAAAATTGGCTTTTCTGTTGTACATTATCTCATGGATGTTCTAAAAAGCAGAAGCATGTGGAGAGGAATTAATAATTGAATATCACAACAAAAAGCATCTGTTTGTGATTTGTAAATGATTTATAAAGGATATTGGATGTTTATCAAAATCAAATGGCAAAGAACAAGAGAAAGATCAGCACTATATTTCAGTTTTTTTTAATTAAAACATCCAATGGATCAATGAACAGTTGATACACTTCACCTAAGTCAGCTTAAATGGCCCAAGTTTAAATTAAGGCTGCTAGGGGGCGGGGCTAAAGACCCACCTGGAGAATTGGGACAAACTATACAGCCGTACCCATCATTGGGGATGTGGAATTGAAGGGCAGAAGTGCAAAGGTATTGGGATAGGGTCAAGCCATCCAGAGTTCTACGAATTAGATCTTTTGAGAACCTTGTTTTACAGCATTGGTTTTTAAACTCAGTCCTTGGAACCCATTCATCCTCTCTGCTCCAGCACATTTGGCATCCAATCAATACATTCCTTCACGTGGGGCTGCAGAGGAGGCTGGGTAGCACCTAAAACTTGCAAGACAGTGGGTCCTGAGGACTGCATTTGAAAACCTCTGCTTTAAGCAACGTCCACATGAAGAAAAACACACTATCTTTTTATATATGGCTTAAGTAATGCATCAACACAAGTAAACATGGCAAGACATTGTAGTACAGTGTGGCGATAAAGAGATGAACGCAAGTTCCAGAGGTAGGTTGGTGATTAAGAAAAAAAGATATGAATCACATGTACAAAGTAAAACATTAAACTAGGGTTATCAAAATTTTCCACTGTTGGACCCAGTTTAAAAAATTATTCTTTATGACCAAATCTCTGTATGGAGGGGACCTCAATTTAACACCTATTATAGTAACAGTCCCCCTGATCCTTTTTCTCTGTATTTATCAACAACTCTGTCAAAGAAACCAACATTTTTATATGTTATAAATACTTAAATTGTGTGAAATAACTAAAAAAAACAAAACAAAAAAAAAAACAAATTTGAATTTTAAGTACGTTTTTTTCTTTGTAAACACCAAATATGAACAGGTCCAACATTTTTGAGATGACAGAAACTATTTCAGTTTTGTTTGTCTGAATCATTTCATTCATTACTATTGCTTGATAAAGTCCAATTATAACCAGGCGTTTTTATACACCTTGGTGTATGAAGAACCTCCTGTCCATTGCAGGCAGAGTCCATCTCCACACTCCTCACACATCCAAAGGGTGCTCCTTTTGCAGAGGGAGGACTGCTTCCTCGCTTGGCTTGCTCTCTGCTTTTTTTCTCAATTTACTCTCTAACCCTGAAACAAACCATACAATAAACTGCCAAACCACTGCTAAAAAACAACTAAAACGTTTCTGAGCATCTGCTGGTTCATCCCTAATCTGGTCGTTTTTACCCCTAAAAAACCTCTGCACAGTGCTGTAACCATAACCGTAATGTGCCTTATATCAATGCAAACCTATGACTCTAAGCTTTTAAAATCCATTGGAATTAAGTTGATAGCACAAATGGATGCAGAGTTATGGTAAGTCAAAGAACTTGTTATTTAACCTCATATGCTGTTCGTTACAATAGCTACACTGATCGATGTGCCGATTTCTTTTTTTTTCTTTTTTGGAACAACCTTGTATCGATACCCCTTGATCTTTTACACTATAAATTTTATTCTTTTCAATATATCTTTTAATTTATAATGGCCAAATTCACATTTTTGATCTCAAGGAATTTTATACTTACAATCTAATTTATACAATGAAATATATTGCCAATTTATTCAAATCATACAGAAAATTCAATGTGTTTTGCATTGATACATTGCAGAAGAAGCAGCAGAGACATGCTGTGCTGTATTTATAAACTTATGGAAGGATTTTAAGTAAATATTTACCAAAGGTTTACTTTACGACAGGGAAGATTTCTTTAAAATTCATAATGATCTAGATCATGTGCATATTTTAGCTATAGATGTAGGTTACAATATGGGACGAAATTTGCAGCTTGGTGGATGTCTGTGCCCTGCTTTTCTAGTTAAACAATTCAGTCAACCTAACTTTACTAATTAGTCAAAAATGTTTTCTATTTAAGAAAATATGGTCAGTCACACTAAGTCACTGACAAGCAGCACTCATTCCTGGTGAACAAGCAAACAGCGAGAGAAGACAGTGGATTGCATCAGTTTTTTTAATTTTTTATTTAAGAGCATTCCCTTATACTGAACTTGCAAGGAGCAATAGCAAAGAGGGAACCACTAACTGAAATGAAAAACACATGGATCAGTGTGTGTGGATATCTGCCTCAAACAAGGTTGTTAATAATAATTTCTTGGAGATATTTTTGTGGTATAGCACAACTGCAAAGTGGAAGGAAACCATACATAGCTTTCAAATTATTATATGTATGACAATCTGAAATGCACACTTGTGTTTATCTTTTTCCACTTCACATAATGGCACATAGAGCCATTTTTTGCTGCATTTGCAGCAGTAAGTCCAACAAGTCCCACTATGAGGATGATGTGTTCGTGTTCATTCGCAGGGTTGTTTGCATGAAAAATACAATTTTTCTCCCATTTGAATTAAGACTCAGATTTGCATGGTTTGTGGCAAACCCTAGACCGGATTTCTTCTGACTTTGTTATATCCTGTGAACAAATTCTTCTACTGGGGCATTTGACCTCATCAGCACCCCTGTAGTTAATCTTTAGCCTCTTGGCTGCTTCTCTAACTGAATTCTGTTTCAAACTTCTCCGCAACTTTTTCTTGACCTGTCTAATGTGTTCTTTTCATGATGTTGTGTATCCCCTAATGTTCTCTTACAAAAGGTCTGAGCATCCACTGAACAGCTTCATTTATTCTGAGATTAAAATAAATCCAAACCGACTCTCTTTGCTTATGACAGTATGTTTGTTGTAACATCACAAAATGCATAAAGGTTCATGGGGAGTTATTAATCTTTTGAGATAGTGTACATAATGCCTGAACACACATGGAAAGAATCAAACAACAACAAAAAGTTAGTGTTTGGGTTGAAAATAAGTCTATAATGTGTTCTAATTCTATGAAGTATACAGCTAAGTCTTACGTTCCTTTCTTCTTTTTGATGGGGCATGAAAAAAACGTTCTTATTTCTTATGCTGCATTAGCATTAGTTTACAATTTTAATGCTGAAAAATGGCATCTAGTTCTGCAAATATTTGCAAATGTCTGCCTATTTGATGCTTATATTGTAATCATCCGAGTGCTAATTTGCACATTTAAAAGAATAAGCACCAGCAGGATTAGTCTTTGATTGCTGATTTTAGGAGCAAATAGATAATCACGTTAATCTCCATATTTTTGGAACATTTATGTATTTACGCTTTGCATAATAACTGTGCTACTGTTTCTGTTTGCTTTTGTGAAAGTTCAAAAGGCCACATAAATCCATCTCAAAGCTGAGTTCATTCGGGAAATAAAACCAGGGTTTTTGGCTTGCCATGTTTACTATGCTTGTTTGCCATCTGTTGTAACTTACAAAAGCACCCACAGCCCTGCAGGGATGAATAAGCTGGTGCTGCTGTGTTTCAGTGTGGACTTAGAGCAGGTGGTAGGAGACAAAAGACGCCTAGAAAAAGTTACCTCTATAAACACTGTCTCTTATTATATACGTGAAGCTGTTGCAGAGCTGGAGACCTCCTTCAGGGAAAGACCTCTACACCTTAGGCACACCAAGGAACATTAAAGCAAATCTTTTCTTCCAGCAGCTGTTTTAGATTATTATTATTATTATTAATCATTTAGATGTTTACATATCTTTTTCATGTAAAACTTTTGTTACTTACACAGCTCTTCTTGGTTTTCTTGAAAAAACTCTTTTTTAATGATGAGTTATTAAATGTGAATCTTTTACATTTTGATGTCATCCTACTGTTACACATGTAGTTTTTGTCTTCATGTAGCATTTTCTGATGTAATTTTTTTTGAATACTATGTGGCATTTGATTACTGTACATATTTTTTCATGGATTTCAAAGAAAATGGATAATTCTATTCATGATTCTGGAAAGGAAGAAAGGGGATTATTTTTTTAATAAAAGAATCTAAATTCAGTCCTTATCTCTGATACTCTTCAGATAAAATCTAGTGCAACCAATCTCCTGCTGTAGATATCGAATTACAAATAAAGAGGTCGTTTGTGTGTATTTTACTATCAATACAAATACAACTATTCTGTGAAAGCCTGATATGTTTGCTAGATAACATGACCAATAAAGCAGATTTTGATCGGTAAACAAGCAGCATACAGAAACACTCCAGGGCAGTCAAGAATAAACCTGAGAAGAAATCAAAAAGTACAATTAAATTAGGAAGATATAAAAACATTTTTCAAGCTTTGAACATCTCACACAGCACTGTTCAATCCATCATCAGAAATATGGAAAGTACATGGCTGTGGTGTAAACCCACCAAGAAACAGTTATCCGTTTAAACTGACAGGTTTTACAACAGAATGGTTATTAGGACAAACAAGAATATCTGGAGGAGCTGATGAGATTTACAGCTCAGGTGAGATAATATGCCAACACAGCAACTATAAGTCACCTGCTTATAAAGTTCCCCTTTGTGGAAACAGGCAAGAAGAAATGTAGTGTTGAAAGAAAGCCATTAAATGTTCTATTTACAGATTGCTACACAACCTATGGGGATACAGCCCTGTCTGGTCAGATAAATACAACATTAAATGAATTGGCCTATGTGTAAAATACTATGTTGGCAGCAGGCAGCATTGCATTGTGGAGATAGGAAAGGCAGGTAGAAATCACTGGAAAATGGATGGAGCAAAATATGGGACATTTTTTTTAACTAAAGCTGTTAGTGGCTGAAAATACTTGAGACTGGGGTGGATGTTCAGCAGGACTATGGCCCAAAATATTGGTTTAAGATCAAAGGGCTGATTAATGGCCCGATAAAATGATATATTTGGCAAGATTTAAACTTTAATTTTAACAAACCCTTTCAGTCTAACCTGATAGATTTTGTGCTATTTTACAAAGAGGAGCAAGCAAAGGTTTTTTTTGGATATACAAAGTCAGTTCTGTAACAAACACAAACAAGTACTTTTTAAAGGAATCTTGTGGGGAAACAAATAATCCCTATATTTCAGAGATTTATGGTCCTCAAATATGCTGAACATACCGTAAAAATCAGCAAGAAAAGTAGTTTAGATCTGGATAATGTTTAGTATTAAAATTTTCTATGACTCTAGAGTTTCACATATAAAGGCCCCCCTGGATAACATTTCATTTCCTCATCTTGTGATGTGGCTAGAATGGTAGGTGCATATTCTACTGTGTATCTATTTATTAAAATGGAGTGCAAAAAAAGGTAAAAAGCATCAAAGATGGGCTCAAAAAAAGCATTTTCTTTAAATATCACTACAACCTCTTATAATACTTAAATTGCCTTGCTGTTATATGATAGCATTAAAATCCAGTCTGCTCTGCTATTTCTTGTCCTCGAATTTTAGATTTGTGATGAGTGTCAAACAGACTGTTTTTGTTCTTATGTAAAAAAGAGAAATAAAACAACAGATTTTTCAGCAAAGATAGATTTAAGTCTTGCTGTCAGAGGATTGATAACGTTCAAGGTAAAGTTACCTTTTAAGCTTTCCATGACTAATTCACATAGAGGGTAGAGTTAACAGTACAGTCAAGTGAATTCAAGTGAATGATGGCAAATTTTCCAATAAGTTTTTGTCATCTGAATGCAACATATCTTAAATATTATCATTAGGTTGTTATCTTATGAAAAAATGAAATAGTGTGAGTATACAGTGTCCTCATTATCTAAATGCCAATTGTACCAGGCAGAAAAAAAAAACAATGACTGTTTAATGTTCTGTAAAATAAACTTTTTTCAGTACTGCTGTTTGCAGTTCCATATAGTTTTTAATGTTTTTATCAATTTGGGAAGTCATACAATTGATTAAAAGAAGACACATTGGCCAGAAGCTGTTTCATGTACAGTAAACAGACAAAGGACCCATTAATATGTACACAAAATGTCATATTTGATTATTAGTAGACATGACCCCCTTCCTCAATTATATTAAGTACTCAGATCAGTTTTCAGGGTGGAATAGTGCTTCTGCAACCAAATAAATTGTTATTATTTTTTTAATGACTTTGTCAGAGATGTCAGGAAATATGAACATCCTTCAATTCTTCAGCCCTTTTGCCCTTTGCAAAATGTTGCTATCCTCAAGTGAGTGGGTTGCATGCATCTTCTCCCAGCTGCAGTCTTTTTTCACTCCACTTGATGGCAGTGGAGCATCAGTGCTAGTAACTGTAAGCTATTCCTTGTAATTCTGCATAGTTTAGTTCCTACACAAAACGATAGCACAATGAAAAAAAAGGTGCAGCACCCTGTCAGTCCTGTGCAGCATAACCAGCCTGGCCTGCAGCCCACAGGTGTGTTTATGGGCTTGGCATCAGTTTGGGCAGCCTGATAGAGCCTCTAAAATACTTTCCATAAATGCATGTTCTCCTGTAACCTTGGGCAGCCATAGGCATGAAGTATATGCTGACAAGAACTGGAACAGCTTGAGTTTATAACTGCATTAGAATCTCTAGATTTGGGAGAAATCTTTATTCTAAAAAATATTCATTTGAAATTAACAAAAAAGAACATAAAATATAAACATGTGGCTTCAGAGCATTAAGACAAGATAGGTGGATATCAAATGGTGCTTAAGTAAGATTTGCAGCCACATGTCACAAAGTACAGACAGTAAGCAACAATTATTTACAGTATTTATTGCAGGAAAACAAAGTCCCATGTGGCTTAGACTACCACAGGTAAATAATGGCTACAATGTTCAGTGGAGCACCAAGACGCATGAAGATTCTCAGGTGCTATTTCTCATTTTGACCTATTTTAGAATGCCTCCACACACTACACTGACCTTCAGAGGACAAATTGGGATGACTTATATCCTGCAATACTTGTTATAATCCCATAGGCATTGTTTGGCTGAGGCCTTAAGCTATCCAATAAGTTAACCAGAGATCCAGTGGTATTAACCTTAATAATCTTCATTTTTGTGTATTTATCTTCATACAAAAATAACCTTAGAATCACCTAATGCAAAAGTTTATCTGAAGTTATCAGTGTAACTTCAGTAAGTTCAACTTTCCTTCAAATTTGTTGCAGAATCTGGAACTATGTTTTATAAAGCTCTGATTTCTTCATGTAATGTAAGCATCTTTGGTAAAAGGGGATATTAATGGTCTTCCTTGGGAAGACTATTTTAGACTTTCATTTATGTGTTTTACAGATGATTCTTTTTCTTTGATTATATCACTTGCTGATGTTTGATTAACTCACCAGAAACCCAAGCAAAGATTTTCTTGGTCAAAAATGAGCTTTGGTTTTCTTTGAGGTCTGATTTGCCAGTTCTGGTTTTGAAGGTTAGTTTATTCTTCATGAAGGATTCAGCTAAAAAAAAAAAGAGAATGTGTATTAGTTTCTTAGATAATTGTAGCAGTTATGGATAAAAAAGGAAATACACAGAATTGAAATAGTATGCTAATTTATATATTGTAAGGGTTAATCATTCATAAAATAAGGCTTGTTAAAGCATGAAAATAAGACAAGGATTGTGATGTCAATGGTGTTTCAAATGAACACATACCCAACAGATACACACCCACATGGAGTAACACTTATTATACTGAACCAAATCCCTAAACTTATTTATTTATTCATTTCTTAACTTAAGGACATTCAAATCTAAAGGTTGATCATTTTATGGGCTGTCAGTTGTGAGAGTTCTTTGGCTTGATTAAGCAAAAAGAAAAACTATTTTGACCTTGTGGCATCTCAGAAAAATCTTTTTTTTAAATAGTTATCTAATTATAGCCACAGAAAAGCATATTTTAGGTATTCCTTCCCTTGGTTCCATTTCAAATAATATCAGGTCTAATTAAATAAAGTAAAACATAGCCACTTTTCAAATCATTGACTGTGCCTTACAAAATACTTCTTCCCTTTAAACTGTTTTGATTTTGCCACATTTCCAGCACACATTTCAAAGCATTGTATGTGATGCAGCAAATAAAATAGTGCACAGGAGAACAATATTGGGCTTTAAATTATTTCATAACCTAAAATAGAAAACCTTAGTATATTCATATTTTTAGTCCCCCTTTATATTTGTGTCCCAAGACAAAATCCAGTAGCTTCCTCCAAGGAATTATGTATTTAGTGAAAAGAGTTCACCTCTGTGTTATTTAATCTAAGTATTCTCCACTGGAGAAGTTCACAGCCCAAGAATCTGTTAACAGGAAAACTGTGAGTTGCACTCTCCACAATTTAGGCAATTACTTAGCAGCAGCAAGGAAAAAGTCATTGTTTATTACATTCATGTAAAACACTATACATGTTGTGAAAGGCCAACACTGCAGAGTACCTTTAATTTAAAACATGTTGGAGATAGCATCATGGTGTGGGACTGCTTTTCTTTAGTAGGAACAGGCTGACCAAAGTTCATAGGAAGACACCAAATGCAGATGTAGAGTAGAAGAAAATATGCAAAAATTACAAAATACTTGATCAGAGTTTCACATTTCAGCATGATAAACACCTTAAAAATGTAGCCAGAGCTATTAGGGATTTGGTTAAAATTAATACATGCTTTAATTAGAGTGGTGCACTTAAAGTACAAAACTAAATCCAATTAAGAATTAAAACAAATCTGTTTGGAGATACTCTCCATTATTTTTTTAAGGAAACCATGTAGACTTTTTTTTCTCCTCTTTGCATTTATTTTATCCCCTAAGTTATGTAAATTGTACTCTCCAAACCTTTAATTTTATCATTGTAACATGTCATAATGTAAAAAGAAGTTCAAGAGTTATTTATGCTTTTACAAGACAGTATATGTAACGAAACTGATAAATATCATAAGCTCAGAAGAACCAGAACTTTTTAAATAGCACATCATATCATCATTAACCCAGATGTCTCTGTAATGCTTTTATCCTTAAAGTAGAAACTCAACCAGTCATCCCAAGGGTGTAAATTATGAACTGTGACGCCTCTAAAAGATGCTGCAGGGTGATGGAAGCAGTGAAGCACAAGTATGCTCTGAGAGGTAATTCAGTCTGTTGAACTATTATGTTGGACGTTACCGCTATTTATTATTTCCATTAATCTTATGTTTTGACATTTTGCAATAAAAACAAAACGGTTCAGCAGCTTAGACTATGTCTCACTTTTGTAGTAATATGGTAATTAACCAGTGACTGTTTGATTGTAATGGTATCAAACGCTGTTATAATCAGGGAATGACCCAAATTTTAAACATGGTCTCACTGGAAGAATAAAGAAAGAAGTTATTTATCTTTATTTTCACACATGAAGATATAAGCTGCAGCAGGTCTGCTGCTCAACCTGGATACGTCCAGGTAAAAATGCTGGGAGCCATAAATAGTCCAGAAGCAAACAAAAGATTTCCACACACTCAATCTGTGAAATGTTTTACTTATATGAGTAAATATTTAGAAATTAATCATGTTTTTTCTAAGGATTTTGATCAAAATCAAAAAATTTTTTTCCACATGTAATAAACCAAACCATTATATATTTGCTTCTCCCAAGAAAAAAAAAGACTAAAATTATTTTATAGTCAATGGTTTGCACTGTCCCTCTACCAACATGCATCCATGGCAATGTAGATTATCTCGAACATGATTTATAAAAGTTTCAGCAAAAAAATGAATAAATAATTCCGTTGAAAACTAGATAAGAATACAAATTCCATTAAAAAAACAACAACTTCTTTTGAAAAGTTAGGCTTATTGAAAACTATTCACAGACTAAATCTTCATTAGCAATAAGAAGTGTATGATGGTCCAACAGTATGAGGACATGCATTTATGATTGTCGTTTATGTCATCGTCCTATAGCTGCATGCTCGGTACATATGCCAAAATATTGACATAAGGAGGAGATTTTACTGCAGTTATTTTATGTTTGATAAGATGAAATCATTTTGTAGGACATGTTGGGCAGGATGAATTTATCATGTTGTAGTAATCTGTGTGACACACATGCATGAAACACTCACAGGAGACTCCAAAACACCTTTAAGAATTTTATTAAAAGTATTATGAAGTAACTGGAGGATCTGGGATGAAATGATTAAAGATCTGGATAATCACGGGAGCTCTGAAAAAATAACAAAGGTGGAGTATATCATTGTGAAGTGCTGATGGGTCTCATGGGTGGTCTGGGAGGATTGCTAAGTACAGATGAATTAGGAGGAACATGACCAGATGGCACAGAATGGGAAGGCAGACAGGGTTTGATCGTGTAAGTTTGTCCAGGGAAAAACAAGGAGAAGTGGAGATGCTAGCCGGAGTCTTGATACTAGAATTTCTTTCTTGGAAGCAAAAACATAGAAGTGTGTTTCTTCTAATGATGAGAAAATCGAGTTGGTCTGCTGGACACGGCGTCAACCTTTTTGAAGCAGTATTGCTGGGGAGTTTCAGACTCACCCAAATCATGTGACAGCTGCAAGTTAGGCCTTGTTACATCACCTGTGAGAAATTCAAATAATGTGGGTGTTTTCCGACTACTTGTCAAATAGTAGAATTACAGAATCCTACCTCAAACCATAGATTTTGGGAGGAGAAGATTGGTAGTGATGTTATCTTTGCCATATACAGTTTATTTCAGAGACATGGAAACAATATTTATATTTAGGTGAATTTTAAAATTAATTTAGAATAGTTGGCTACATACACATGTAGATCTAAAATAGACGGCACTCAAACACACCCTCTTGTTTCACTTCCTTGTGAGGATTTTCAACTGACTTCCATTTAATTTATAACCTATTTCTATACCCTAATTGTGACCCTTACCCCAATATTACAGTTACATACCTAACCCTAACCCTATCCTAACCGAAAATCAATACGCACCTTAATCCTAAAATTTACACCCAAGCCCAAAACAGCAATTGTACCCATGGAGTCCAGGCACACAAAATAAACTAGTCTAACTTATGATACAAAAACTAGGTAAAAAATGTGGCTAAATGTAACACTGTTCAGCATCATTGATAATCAGATCTTGTTGGTTGACAGAATAAATTACAAAACCCCAGGAGTCTCTTACTTGTAGCTATACATCCTAAGTTTGAAGTAGAAGCAATCAATAATAAATCCAGTTATCGAGGGGATCCAAGGAAATGTAATCATGAACCTAAATCATGCAGATCAACTGTAAACCATGTCTTGTTAAAACAATATTTCAAAGAGCCCTCTGAATTCTATGTCACTAATCTATCAGAGTGGGAAGGGCATAGGTCACTTTTATGAGAACCTTAGAACAATTGCATTGTTGACTTACTATCAGAACGATGCAAATAAATGTATTGTTCTTTCAATTTAGAGTCAATTTTAGTTTCAGCAGAAATAGTTGTATTGACTTCCAAGCTCACCATAAAATCCCCATAACTTAATTTAAGGAGGAGTGCAGTGGTATAAATGACAGTGTCTTCTGCATATAAATGTGTTTTGGCTGCAGTTAATCTTTTATTCAATTCATTTGCAAAAACAGAGGATAAAGCAGAGGGTAAGTTAAGTCCTGGTGGACTCCCTTTAAGCAGAGTAAGTAAAGCCTGTGTGTTATTTTCTGTAAAAACACACTGAGTTCTCTCTGATAAAATATTTCTAAATGAGTTTAGGTCCCCTTTAAAGAGAACTTTAAAATGTAAGTAGAACTTTCCTATCTTCTTGTGGGAACCTGATTTACATTTGAATTTGTTGTGGGCCATTCCAGCAGATGTATGTATTTAATCAAAATCATTGTATTGTATTTTGATTAAATAAATGCATGTGTAGGAATGGATTATAACAAATTCATATTTAACTCATTTCCCTGCATGAAGATAACATACATAATTATTCTATCTTGAACGGCCACCTTAGCTAGGTGGCGGGGTTTCAGTGCCCAGGTGATCCCAGGGGCTGTTGTCTAGGCTTAATATCTCTGGTTGGGTCTCCCAGGGCAAACAGGCTCTGGGTGAAAATACATTGAAAAGACAACATGATTTGTGCGTCGAAATAATGTCTACATTTGGTTGAAAAGTGAAAGGTGAAAAGCCCTAATTTTCAGATCATTGAAACAATGTTGAAAACTAATTTTTCAACATCTTTTCAGCATCTGTTACTGGATTAAATGAATGGAGAATGGAGCTGGAGATTGATACATGGATTGGTCCAGTTGCTGCTATAATGCAGAAGCTGCACTGGTCTGTCATGGTGAAGAAAGAGCTGTTTGAAAAAGGCAAAGCTCTCAATTTACTGGTCAGTCTACGTTCTTACCCTCACCTATGATCAGAAAATATGGATCATGCCTGAAAGAAAGAGATGCCAGATACAAGCGGCTGAAATGAGAGCTTTCTCTGTAGGGTGGCATGGCTCTCCTTTAGAGATAGGATGACAAGCTCGGTCATTCGGAGAGTCTTGGAGTAGAGTCACTTCTCCTCTGCATTGAAAGGAGTCTCCTGAGGTGGCTTGGACATCTTTTTTTGGATGCTCCGTGGAAGAGGGAAGTCTGGTAGTCTCAGCTGAGATTGTTGCCCCCACGACCTGGTCCAGAGATAAAGCAGAAGATGACGAGTATGAGTACATTTTACTGCAGCTCAGTCTCTATGTTTAGTATTTACTCTCCATGTGTATTGTCCTGCTTAAATGAGAAAACTTTGTCCCAGTAACAAGTCCTTTGCAGCTTTACGAGTCTTTCTCCAAATATACCTGCATCTGCATGCTTAAACTAAAATATCAACTGACATGCCAGTGTGGTTTATTCTCTAATTATCTACTAGTGTAGTTTGTTATGATCATTGCTATCAAAACTGCTTTGCGGCAGTCTCCACATTTCAAGAGACATTTTGTAAAATGAATAAGATCTACATTGAAACTGTTTTAGCTGGTCATTAAAAAAAGATTCAAAATCTTAACCCAATGCAGACTGTCTGGAAAATGGACAATGAACAAGAGAATTCATGAACAAGAAATGATTTCAATTAATAAATTAGAAAAAATTGAATCAATTCTAAGATGAAAGTAGGCATAAGCTATCATCAATATAGCTAAGTTTAATTATATCTCACTAGAAACAGCTTAAATTTTACTTCCTTTCATCCTTACTTCAAATCGAGTTTTGGAAGAACTTTCAGTATACGCACAACTTATAAAAAGTAAATAATTCAGAAAGACCTTAAAAGTCCCTTGAGTCACTTTAGCTTGGGGTGGAATAAAATAATAATAAAATAAAATTCCAGGGGAGAAAAAATGGTGATTCTGATCGCTGTAGCTCAGGAAAATTATTTATAACACATTTATTATTTATTTATTATTTATAGCAATTTATTATTATTTGATTTCCCTTTGGGATAAATTAAGTATTGTTCAATTGAATTGGAAACAATATGTTGAACATTAAATTTCAAATTCATATTTATAACACTATCCCTAACCCTAACCCTGTTTGTATGTCTCTCTAACTCAATCTATATAT
>JAUZNJ010030432.1:0-14793 GCA_034780135.1 Jordanella pulchra
AACATGGAAAATGGGGAAGAAGCAATGCAATACTTTGTGGTCTTTTCATAACAATAGAAAAGGAGTTGGTCAAAGGTCTTTTTTTCCTCTAACGAAATGCTTTCTGATTGGCTACACGTCTCACTCAACAGCCTGCGTCTTCGTCTGCATTGGGGAAAAACAATATATTCTGGGATTTCAAGCCGAGACAATTCGATATGTTAAATATGTCCAATTTTAATTTGGAGGAGTTCCCAGCAGACTGGATCACTCAAAGCCGCTGGATTTGATCGAGTGTTGATTGCTTTGGTCTGAGTCATCAGAAGGTCAACACATTTTTTTTCATTAATTTTTTCAGCTAAATTTCTGCAGTTGTATTTTTGCAGACAAATTTTTGGACATTTAAATTTTGCAAGCACATTTTTGCCTGTACATTTCTATGCCTGCTTTTTTTATTTATGTTTAAAGAGACATATGTAAGTTTTTATTGAAAAATATCTTTAAAATAGCCTTTTTATTTGACCCTAAAACATTGTTTGATGAGCAGAGAGAAACATCTCAATAATTCAGTGCCGAATTATAAGCCTGGAGCCTATTTTGCTAATTTTACTTCAGGTCAGAAGTTCCAGCGCTGTTCGGCGGATGTGACGTGAAGCTGTTAAATGGGTCTGACCTAGCAAACAATTCAAGCGTTACATTCAAGATGGTTTTTATGGACATTCAGAAGTGACTGGCATCTAGCTCAACTCATACACCAACAGCAACTCCATGTAAGGTGAAAGAAATGAAAAAGAAGCCTGTGTTTTGGCCACAGGTGGCACTATCATTAGAAAACCCTGTAATGTCTCTTTAACTTTTACCTTTTTCAGTACTGTATTTTATATCATTTTAAGACAGATGCCGTGAAGTGCACTATACCATTCATTATTATCATTCTTTGTATACTGCACTGAATTATTGTTATTATTACTTTTAACTCTATAATTTAGAATCTTATCTTTTATTTTTTACGTCACTATCGTACTGCCAGTGGCACACACAATCAGCTCATTTTATATGGGCAGAACCAAAACAGTTTGCAGATCCTATTATTTACTCGTGCAATCTTTAAATATCACTTGCAACACACCCACTTATTGCACGTGCAAAAAAAAAATAATAATAATAATTGTGAATGGAGTTTGTTGCTCCTTATTTGGAATATTTAAAGAGCAGGCCCTATGTGTCCAAAAGATTCTGCCAGCCACCTGAATACACTAAAGGATCAGGTTTTTCCATCAGTAGATGGTTTTTCTTCTTGATGACATGGGCACATCCCAAGAAGACAACGTCAGAATTCATCTACCTCAAATTATGAGTCAGTGGTTGAGAGAGCATGAGATATAATTTTTACAGATGGATTGACGACTACAGAGTCCAGTCCTTATTGAGACTTGTTTGGATGTACCCTAGGAGACTTCATCCAAGAGCAAACACTCAATCACGAGATTCTATGAAATTTGAAATTAAATCCAAATGACATCAAATAATATAATAGTGCATGAAATTCCCAACAGTTCATCAAAGTTTTCACTCGATTGTCAAACAGTATACTGTCTTCAGATTTGTTTATTCCCTCGCCAGCGTCGAAGAACCTGCTGGAATTTAGGAGCATTCCTGGGATTTGGACTGAAAGGCCGTGAGATGTAAGCTCATTACGATCATGAGGTTAGAAGGGGGATCTGAAGGTCCTAAATGGCTAGAAGACTCTGAGAGAGTGTCCACAGATTTAGTAATGTAATGACCCATGACGGAAGCTAGGACTGCAAAGGCTAAATAAATGGTTAGAGGTAATGAAAGCGTTATTTCTGAAGCATGCTATGTTTATATTGGACCTGGTGTGATGTAAGACACAAGTAAAAGGGATACAGAAATGGTAAAAAAAAGAAAAGGCTCATGCAAATGAGCATGCAGGTATCTGTCTAGCAGTGACAGATGATAGCCACTCTGACTGTGGTATGTGCATATGCTTAGAGGAGAACACTGGTGCAAACCTCGAGCTTAATGGCTCAGAACTAAGCTAGTCTTTGAAAAACACAAATGTTTTAATTTTCATTTCAATCGTCAGATTTAGTAATTACTTCATACAATGATACTTGTCATATAATCAGACGTCAAACCTCTGAAGTTGTATAATCACCTATGCTTTTAAATATTTTGAATATTTGTTAATTATTCTCAAATGTCTCAACCGATATAAATAAGAAAACTTTTCAGGTAACAGTTGTGTAATTTCTGTTTTCTTTAACTTTCTTAATTATTCACTGCTTACATATTTGAACAGCAGCATCCTTGGATGTTCATCATACCTTCAGCTGCTTCCATTTATAGTCAAAGTGAAGATTCAGAACACATAAGTACATAAAATTCCTCTGAACCCTGTAGTTCACTGAGCTGGTAAATGCTGCAAACTGTCTTTGATTTGCAGAATGGTCCGTACCACAAATAGAGAATCTATTTACGGTAAAAAAATTATATCTGAGTCTTTGGGTTTGTTTGTTAAGCTTTTAATGTGTTTTACTAAACTTTTTGAAGAAATTAGTCATATTTGATCAAGTATAACACCATTGAAAAGATAATTTGTTTATTACACTGAGTGAAACACAGAAACTAGTTACATCCAGGATAATGTTTATTATTTCAATTATTTTTGTGAATTGTGAAGATTTTTCACATTAGGATAAAGATAATGAAAACATCACATTTGAATTTAGAAAATGAAATCTGACTGATACAAATGCAGGTTTAACGCGGACGTTAATGCAAACGCTTGATGGTTCCATTGCTGTTTGCATTTTCTGGAGGTGGCACATGCATGTTTCTTTGCTTTTGGGCCTAAGCTTGCCTTTGTGTAGGCGGAGCCTTAGATACAAAATATTTCCTAAAATACTCAATCAACCATCCCAAATAATTGCATTTAGATTGTTCCATCCCTTCATGGCCACAGGTGATTAAAATCAAGCACACAAACTGTTTTTAATAATAAAATGAGTTGATCTAAAGGGGTCAGTGAATTCTTTTATACTAGTATAAGATTACACCTGAGTAACAAGTAACGTCATGAAATGTTCTGTCTCATAAATGTTCCTCCGTCAACAGTAAAATTGTAGTATAACAAGAGAGCAGTGATTGGGAACAACAGCAACTTAGTTATGAGTTCGTCGGATGGAAGACTACATAAATTGGCGTAGCAAAGAAAGCATGCATAGTGCTCAGAGGTCGCCAACTTTCTGCAGACAGTTGCTACAATGGCCTAGAGATTAGCTTAAAAAAAGAGCTTCATAGAAGGGGTTTCCCTTGCCAAGCAGCCATGTCCAAGCCATACATCAGCATGTGAAATTTAAAGCAGCAGATGCAGGAAATGTTTGCCGGGGTCCGGAATGGGTGACATTAAATCCTACCTGAAACTGCTAGCTAAGGATAAGGTTAAATAAGATAACAAGTAAGATTGTTATTCACGCTGGTGGTAATGACACTCGGTTCAGAGGTCACTAAAACTAGTGTTGCTTTGGTGTGTAAGTTTTCCAAAACAATTTGAGTCTTCATAGTTTTCTCTGGTCCCCTCTCTGATCTGATCAGTGATGACATGTTTAGCCGCATGTTGTCATTCAACCGCTGGTTGTTTAGATGGTGTCCTGACAACAAGCTGGGGGACATTGATAATTGGCAATCTATTGGGGAAAAAAACTAGTCAGATTCATAGAGAGGGGATCCCTTTCACTTTGGATGCTGCAGCTCTTCTTTCTAGGAATCAGGCTAAATGTATTAGTCCTCCAAACCCCTGACAGCTCAGGGTGCAGACCAGGAAGCAGAGTCGTAGTTTAACACACCCCTCTGCAGCTACTCTACCTTCATTTAGAGATGTTTCACATCATTGTCTTGTATTTATGCTGATTTCATTCTCTAACATGCTGGACTCTGAGCCTACAGAATGACTTCTTGCTGCTAATGCAGTCAGCTAAACAAACAGGAACGTTTAGGCTGTTAAGCAGGGTCAGATCCTGGTCAGAGAGCAACAATAGCTTGTCATTTAAATTAGCTCATCCTTGTCAACTGCTTCACCTGTGCCCGCTGGAGCATCTCTCACCCTTAATTAACCCTGGACAACCAACCTATGACTCTGTCAGAGCCACTGCAGCCGTCTTCATGGGGCACATTTCATGCTTGAGAGACACATTGCGCTACAGGTCAGTGTGCAATAATAACGCAACAGGAAGACCAACGGTAATCCCTGCTATGAGCAGATTCATCCTGGTGAAATGTCAGGATCCTCTCTAGAACTTGCACAAAGTCCTACTTAACATTTAACCTCATTCGGGCTAGAACTCATTATCTGGCACGGGATTAACCCACATAGCTTAGTAAATAATCTAAATACAAACAACTAAGCTTTATACTCAAACGCGACCTTTACACTACCCAAAAGAGAATATCAGCGAGATACTTTTAAATAAGGAATGATGACAACTCATTTCACACATATTTCATCTCACTAATTAAGAGTTTTTATCTATTTTTAATAAATTTTCAGCAATGTCTTAAATTCTTTTGCAGAATATCAACTCTATGTGGCTCATAAAGATAACTGCAGGGAAGTGTTTCATTTTGTAAAAAAGAGAAATAGTGATTCAACCCTTTTCTATGCTGTTACTTTCTAACTGACGGGGTGCTTTTGTGTTAAATAAAACAGAGATAATTAAATAAACTCAATATTGAGTTCTGTTTGTATGCAGGGTTATGACATTTAGTCATTTCTGTATCTTCTTCTCACTTGTGAGCAGCACATATACTCTCAATCTCTGACCATAAGGCTAGCTTTGAGGATTTGGTGTCTTCAGGAAGTTTCTTTGTAAGTGATCTGTTGATCTCTGGCCGCCGCCAGAGGGTGATGCAAGCGAGTGGTGACGTACTGGATGTTACATTAGTTCAGACGGCTATGTCAGGGCCGGGAGGGACAGTGGGAGGCTTGTTCAAATTGTTGCAAATGACACAGAAACTTAAAGAAAACATGAATTTGACATGGTGCTTTTCAAGGTCAGGTGGCAAACATGACTTTAATGTAAAGAGACTGTCTTGTGCATCTGTCTGCACTGAAGCAAAAGTAATGTGAAGCAGGTTGTTTCTGTAGCACTTCAGAGGAAGCATTATGTATACAAAGCTAACTTCACTGTTTTGGATTTGGCCCTTTAAATGCTAAAACATGGAGGTTTTGTTAGCACTTTATTTTGCACCACCCACTTAACACTTCATTGCTTTCGCATTTTAACAGCACAAACACAACAAAGGCACAAATGCTCCCCTCTAAAGCTAAGACGCTTGTCTTTTACAGCAGCAGGGTTCCTCATTCCCAAAACTGCCCAGTATGGTGATAGATCACGTATTTGTGTCTATTCATAGAGGCCAGATTCATCATTCCAATTTGTCAAGTTTCTGGAGTGCTGAGTTAATTATGTGCACGGGAGCCAAAAAGGGACAGGCTCTGTTTTGGCTCATCTGAGGTTTTCCTACCTCTACTTGTTTCAAAACGAGCAGCTGAAGCTTCAGTGGGCTGCAGGAGGAGCTGCTTGGCACCATGGGTAATTAGTGTGATGAATGCCTCAGCAGAACAAATAGTGGCAGTCGGCTGTCTCCCTCATCGTGTGGCTGTGCTGTCAAAGCTCTGGGGCTGCGGGCTCATCAGGGTAATGGATGATTGTGAAACAGGACCATTCCTTAACCGACTGTTCTACCACTGAGTGAAAAACACACTTTTGCAGGTGATTCTTTTCTGTTGAGAAAAAGACAGTCTTGAAGGGAACTGTGCAGGTTATAGATATTATGAGCATGTTTGGATGTTACTCATAGTTCATATCATTGCTACCTATAACTGCAATTTTCTTATACGTCTTATACATATGTTTGGTTTTATATATATAATTTATCCCATACTCTGAAGTCTTTTCAGTCTGTCTATATGGGTATGCAAAAATCCTGGTAGTAATCCTCCCAGGGATTCCTTTTCATGCCTGAGCTCTGAGGCTGTCCTTGCAGAAATGATGGATCACATTATTAGATTAAAGAAGAGCAAGGAAAACTAGCAGCTGGATTTGCAATTCACAACCTCTTTTAAATATGAACCTATTCTGCATGAATAGAAATGGCATAATTGGGCCTTATGTCACAGTGTTGCGGAGGTTGTTCTTTTTTCTAACAAAGTGTGGAACCTCGCAATAAATCAGGTCAGCTGTCTGAAACCTGTCAAAAGAAAAGGAATGCTCAGATATGCAGAGATAAATTTTCACTCTGGTGATATAAAAGGCCTCTCTTGATATAGATCTCAAACCAAGGAATGAGGTGCAAACACAGCCGTTGCAATAATAAACATACTCCTCAAATCTTCAGCCACATTACAAGTCAAATCAATTCAGTATATTTTAATAAGAATAAAAAAAGGTAAATCAAAGTAGTGCTTAGTTCTGATATGGATGTGTGCTAGACTTTGTTTTTAAGCCATTAGGAGTGTGAGACATGTCATGCAAAACTCATGCAATGTACAGATCTAACCTTTCTGTAAAAACAAAGCCAATGTTTCTATTTAAAGTTTTTAATCAAATCAGGGGAGATTTAAAATCCATTTAAATACACAAGCAAGTCTGTTTGTAAAGTAGCAAAACTGAAAAGGCTTCAGGGTGCAAATTCATTGGCAAGGTACATACACTTACACACACACACACATATATATATATAAAAAACTAAAAACAAGGACAAGGAGGGTTGTCTCAATATTTTTCAGACTGTACATCAAAGAATGCTAAATGGTTTTTTGATAGAAGCCAGACTGAAGTTTGACAGAATATGAGAAACAGACGAGGTTGTACAGAGGTTATTTCTGGGTTCAGGAGGTGATACTTTGTCGATGTGAACACGTCAGCCCAGCAGAGTCCTTGGGTCAATGTGAAGACAAGTGGAAGACACATTTCTCTGTCAGCGCACAGAAAGCCCGCACGGGTTAAGGCTTTTGTCGTGAAGTCCCAAGTCATTGAGTCAATAGCAAAGAAACATGACACAACCTCTAACAGTCACTCGGCATCAAACGGAACAGGGAATGGCATGCTTTCCATTTGACTGCACTATGGCCCCGGCGAGACCCCCTTTGTATTTTAGAAACAGGAAAACTCTCATGCCAGGCGCTCACATAAAAGCAAAGCTGGGACTGGTGCATGTATATTGCTCCCCCAAAGCAGAGGCACACTATGACCCACTGCTTAATCCATAACCTCAGCTATTATCTGCAGTTGCTGGTGTGGCATGGTGGGGAGGCCACAGATTACCAGAGGGCTTGGATGGGAGGAAATTAGATCATAGCAAAGCACAAGGACATGTCAATTGGGGTGATATCAGCAGCTGTCATCATTCATTAGTGCTTTTGGATGAAAAAAATGCATCTAACCCAACAAAAATATTTCTAAAACAAGAAAACAACAGTGTACAGTTGTTGCAGACACACCTTTTTCACACCTTAGGAACAAGTGTAATTATTGCCATAAATCGATATACCAAAAGAAACAATAACTAAGATACAATAAATGAAATTAATCCATTTATTCATCAGCTAAACACCTTGAAACTAGAAGCTTATAATGATACCAGTCAATATCAAATGCTGGTTCACTTGTATGCACATAAATGTATATACGTTGCTGTGGCTTCAGTGAGGAAATCAGCAGCAAGGTGATGGCTCTTGTAGGTCAGGCATTAAATCCAAGATCATGTGCCCTGCACCTGTTGGTTTTTCAACACATTTGGACAGAGGATCATTGGAAGACAGGAATATCCGTATCACTGTTTGCAACTTGCTATTACTGGGAACTCATCAGAACTTGCGAGTGGGCCATTCACACCATCGGCTTCTCCAACAGAAATGATGAAGATTAGCTCAGATGTCAGAGTGGTTAAGACAGATTTCTCAGATCCCCATCTTGTTCTCCCTCACAGTGTTCTTCCTTCTTTGTCTTCATACTTTCAGGAGTTAACCCGAAGAGCATCAACAGCCAAGTTTCTCTAGTATAGTACCTTCCCCCATGCAGAATGCAGCCTGGACAGATGTTGATATATTTACTGTGTGCCGCATTAATACACTTATTTTCTCACATTAACAGATTAGGGTAAACCTGACTATACTTCTTGGGACCAAGACCTCAAACACTGACAGAGCTAGAACATCCATTAACAAAGACTTTCATGATAAGGGAAAAGAAGGACCAAATCTATCTGCACATTGTTGTCACCTTCAAACGTGCAGATAGATAGCGAGCCTAAAGAAAACCCCTCTCTGACTACTAAAGCTGTCGACTGTCTACCCCCTTTTTGCATAAACAGCCCATGTTGTGTTTTCTTTCTTACCCTAAGATTGTTACTAGTGGCTGTTTGGATAACTGGAAAGCTAATACTATTAGAACTAAGAAAGATTTCCCTCTTACTGTTCAAATACTAGATTGTTCTAAAACGTTGGTACTTTCTCCTGTCACATCATGCAGTTTTGGATCTTAGAAAATTGCTTTAAAAACTTTTATCCAGCACTGATGTAGCTTATTTAAGTTTCAATACTGTCATTGTGTCTCATGTTATAATCCCAGCTAGGCCACAGATGCCTGTTTTAGCTCAGTCCGGCCCACTATTACAGAACTTGATCTTAAAACTGGCTGCACAGGTGTTTTAAAGTCCATTCCAACAAGTTATCATGGTCTGTTAGCAGCAAACATGTTTGCTCAGATACAGACAGGGTTGACATATGTCAAAGTAATAAATCCAGCCACATCTGACATCCAAGTGTCTTCTGACACCAGGCTAGCTGATTTTCATCCCCTAGGGGAAGATCATGATAGATGACTATTATCTAGTGGATACTACTGTAGCAGCAACACAAAAACATTCCTCCTCCTACACTGTACTTACCTGTCGTTTATCTTCACCCCTCAGGACTTGAAGATGACCAAAGTAGACAATTTAAAGGACTATTACTAACCTGCAATGATGTCTTCAGTGTTAGTGACTTAGACCATGGATGCACAGATGTGGTCAGAGTTAGTATCAAGGCAATAATGCTCCTTTGCTTACCTGCTAGTTCAATACAATGCAGGTATCTGTGGATACAGTCAGGCTGAACTGGATGCAACTGTTAAGAAAAAAACAGCATTTAACCTGACTGAGGATTATACCGGTTCAAAATAGGACTATGGGTTTAATAATTGCATCCTCAACTTCTCAAAGACAGATCATGTTTGGGCTCCAATAAAAGGATTATTTAAAATAGATGGGTAACAGCCTTGTTTTTTGTCTCATGCACAGAGTCGAACTGGTTTGTTTATTAGATCTCACTCTGACTTTTGTTCAAGGCCCTTATTTCATGTCATGGCTTAATGACATAAAACCTGATCCTTTTTTTATTTATTTTTGTTCTTTGTTTAAAGGGTGTTGCTCCCACTGCTGCTCCACTGTTTTTACACCTGCTTAATACCGGGTTTGGCCTACAGGTCCTGGTCTGAGCTGACACTGCATTTCTTTACATTAGTAAATTAGTTATCAATCTTTCAATTCATGTGACCCAAAAAAAACGGTTCAATGTTGTCTAAATGTGAAGGTGGAAAATAAAAACTACCCTATGTCCCAAAACTGATTCCTTAGTATTTATTAATTAGTTATGCTAAGTTTTATTAGCATAAATATGAAAAAATATCTAATGCTGTCATATGAATTGGGATTCTTTGAGATTTAGTACAAGTCCTATGAGGTTTAGTTTAGTGAATAACAGATTGACAATCCATTATGACAATACCACACTCGTTGGATGAATCTTAATCATGATTTTTTTGCTGGTGCTTGTATGGATGGTATGCTATTTAATAGCATTAAATTAGCAACAAAACAAATGAAATGTCTGAAAGCTCTAGTTGGGAAAATGGCTTCACTGTAGTCCCTGTACATCGCTCCGTCTCCAAGTTTAAGTGCCAGTGTCTTATGGGGTTAGAGTACATACAGCCCCTCACTGTCACCAATTTGAGTGGTTTGGAGTCACAACTAAACAACTATTGGCATCAAGTGTCCTTTGTTTTTATTTTTAAACTGGAAGAAAACCCAATCAACAGAATTACCCCCAGTCTTCTGGACCTTGAGCCTTATCCAGATATCAGATCCAAACCATTGGCTATAAAATGAAAAATCCTTTCTATAAATGTTGTGTTTGTACAGTAATTTTTTTTTTAATTCAAAGGCTGTGATCACTTTGAGCATCATTTCCATTTAAGTGCATGTTGATTATTCTCAAGGATATGATGCTGGTAATGGGCAAAATAAAAAAAAACATTTAGAAAGCACTGAAGGTCAATATGCAAACTTGGAATAAAAGAACACCTGAAACTATTTATCCTACCTTTGATATGAATAACTGAGCCAAAGAAACCCTCAAAACTGAAAACAAAAATAGCATATTTAATATATTTACAATAAACATACAATCATAGTTTTCATCTTGAAGAAATACAGAAAACTTAAAGCCTTTAAATGCGAACTCATAAAATTTAAAGAAATAACATAAGAAGCATTGAGAAGCAAAAGGGCACATTTTAAACTCTTAAGAGTGCCTTTGAAATAAAGGTCATATGACTTTGTTTCAGTGTCCTTTTCCTTCATAAAGGTCCCCAGCAAAAAGGCTGAAATTCACACAATGAATACTGCCCACAATATAAGCTATATATATATATATATATATATCTGTCTAAACCATCACTAACACCTGTTAGCACAAGGTTTTACTTAAAGGCAACATGCTAAGGCTCAAATCAAAGGATAATATGTGAATAGCTTTCAAATAACCAGAATTGATCCAGTTTTTATTATGCCCCTATTTACAGAACATATATATTTCGAAATCTTTTTAGTTCAATACTTCAGATAAAATCCTTTCGCAGAGGGTGTTATGTTTTGGCAGTCAACTTTATATGTCAATAATCCTTTTTATAATGCATTAAAGTCGATCACAAAGCAAGGCCATCAAACAAGGAATAATGAGAAAACTTTAAAAAAAAAACGTAGGCCTTTAAGTTAGTTTCTCATCACAAGGCAAAAACATTTCAAGCACATGTAGGTGCCAAAAAACAAAACCAAACAGTCCTGTTACCACAGGTATAAAAACAAGGTCAAGCAAGTATTGTCTCAATGGACAACTCATTGGGCACACCTAAAATATGCAGTCTCATTTTTTGGTGTTGCTGTTTAGCAAATGTTTTAGTGCACAGGTTGATGTGATGCAACTGGATCTCGTAAGAAAGTCCTTGACAGGAGCCTAACACGAGTTCAATCTGTGAAGTAACTGTTGTTTACCGTTTTTCTCCTCTCAGTAAAATTAATTCCACAATGTCAAGCTGTTGCTCAACATTAGAGACTCGTATTACAAGCAAAGTGTTGTTTTTATCTGGACCAAAGCAACACAAATGTGTCAACTTTGCCACAGATGGAGAGACATTAATCTATATTAGACAAGACCTTTACTAGCAGAAAAGTCCTACATATGAACAGTGACTATATCTTAAATATTACTCTTCTCTAGATCAATATACAAGAGTTTATAATCTTTTGGGAACGCTTATGTATGATATGAGTAAAATAAACTGAGTTCATCACAGAGAGGCTACAAAATGCTGAAGGAACTGCTCCCTACTGCAGCTCGTTTAGACTATGTTCTCCTCAGGACGTTACACAACACTTCCATGGTGTCACGCTTGGCACTTTTATGAACAGAATATTTAATACATTGACAGACTGGATAATACAGATGTCTCAGACAGAACTAACTGTTGGAGGTTGCTGGTAAGAAACCCTAAGGCCCCTCTTTTAGCAGTCTGAACACACGGCTTTAAGTCTGTGTTACCACCTAAAATGATCTAGTCAGATTTTGAGACAATATCTGATCAGAAAATAAAAGCATACATTTTTAAGTATTTACTTCTGATGTTTTTTTTAATATATTGTACCTGCACTTAAAATCACATTTTTAGGTCTAGAAAGAGTAATGTTCAACATAGAACTATAGTCCATCTAATAAAGCTATCCCACATCACTTTCACTTCATATAATAATCTGTTTCTGATGCTACAGAAGCACCAATAAAGTATTTAAATCCTTTGCTATATAAATATTTTATTTAAATGAGATATGAATTAAGTTTTGCAAGTAGTGTGCTTTTAAAATAACCAGCAAAAATAGATCTTGAAACACAACATGATACAAAACCCTCCATAAATCGGACCAGGAAAGGACGAATGCATTTAACAAAGCACGCCTTTACAAGATCAGAGAAGGATCTTTGATATTGCACTTAAACCTTCATTCTTAATAGAAAATTAATCAGCAATTATTACATTTAGGGTGGAAGTAGGAGTCAGAGTAGCTAGCATGGCTCAAGACACCAATTTTACCTGTCAAGTTTATCTACATTTTAATATGTTCAATCTTAGTTGCAAAAACAACAAACCAGATCATGAGCAGAGAAAGTTAAAAAAAAATAAATTAAAGAAAGCCACTTCACCAAATATTTTAAAATATTTTCTATAGAGCCAAGCTAGCTACTTCATGTCGTTTCTAAATTTTCCGGCAAGCTAAACTTGCTAATTGCTTTTCCTCTAGCATGTTACCACCTCGTGTCCCGTCAACCCTAGAGAGTATTGGATTCAAATTCCTGACCCAATCAGAGCTAGTGTATATCTTACAACAGAATTTAGGGAAATAAAGTATTCTCGATGTAAAACATACCTGTCACAGAGTAAGCTGGAAAATGATCCTTTACTGCACTTAAACTGTACAATGTTTGCAATATTTACTGGGGTGTTTGAAAAAGACATGTATAAATCTTTAGAATAAACTCTTATTGGATCGAATAACCAGGTTGTTAAGCATCAACGTCGGCCGTGGCACTTATCCAGGCTACAGTAGTAGAGTTATGATTTCTAGGAACTTATTAGTAATCCACTATTGAATAAACAGAAGTCACTCAATGTTTTGATGACATCATAAGCAGGATGGTAAAGGAGGTAAACAAGTATCTACAGCTCAGATTTAGATCCCTACATGCCGACTGTATGTTCAGCAGTTTTCTGTCCTACCATCACAACCATAAACATGACATTTCCTAAACTTCACTGGGACTGTAACGGAACTGCGTTAGTCATCTAAGACCAATATTAATTTGACCTCCAAACACTCCATGTGGGTAAGGTACCAAACATTGGATTTATATATATGAAGCATCATCAACCTATATCCACCGTTGATCATATTTAAGGCTTTTTACACACGATAAGCAGGGGATCTAATAAATGTGATATATGTAGGACATCCATTTAGATAAGTTCTAGTCACAAAAGAAACAACATTTAAATAAAAAATACCAACTTCAATCACTGCAATCACCCAGTGTGAGTGATTATGCGTCAGCTGAGTTTGGGGGGGGGTAAAAAGGCAACATCGCAATGCATTATGCATTATGTAGCTCTTTCACAATCCAAAACACATCTTTTGTTTAATATACCGTGTGTTCAGCTAAAGAGCTGATAAAACTGGATGACTTTATACTGAATGTTTGTCCTCATGTTTAAATGCATGCGTTACAAGCATGCGTTGGAACTGAATTACTGTAACTCCGGCTGAAAACTGCATATGCTAACAGCAATTTTTCAGCAGTTCAAAAGGACTCAATCCATTGCTTTCGTGATCACCTTTGAATATATTCTCATAATTTGAGCTCAGCACCTGAGCCCCCTTTAACTGTTGTCGATTACTGAAGCGCATATCTTAGGAAAACAACTTCATAATTTATCTAATGTCATTTATATTCCTTTTTAATCCATGCATTACTGCTGAAGGGAGCATCCCCACCAGCAGGATCAACACTCAGCTAAATTGCATGTCTTTGTTAGTCCTAAATTATATAATTGGTTCAAAAAATCATGTATTTTTTTCTTATACTTCAAGAAAAGGGTTGCATAAAATACATGAGTATGCAACATCCGTAACACTGAAAAGCATTCCTGTTATTAGGTGCATATGTAAAGTTTTTATTTAATAATTTAAAATCTGTATCCTTTCTGTTGAAGTGGAAAACAATAGCTCTCTGTTTAGTGGTTTTATAAACAGGACTGCTGATCAAGTCCAGATGGTACCACAGAATCATCGCAAGACGTGGCTAATGTTCGTTTTTGGTTGAAAGTCATATTTTAAGCTTGTCAAAAATTTGAAAAAGTAAGTTGGTTTGAATAGCTCTTCTTCCAAGAAATCTGTGAAATCCTTAGAGAAAAAGAAAAAAAAGTCTGCTTTATAACAAACCGCTTGAGGTGGTGTCACTTTCTATGAAATAACTTTTGGAGCTAAAAAAAAAAATGTAAGTTGTTTAAAAACACTGAAGTATTGATCTCTTTTAAATCATTTCTTTGCTTTTAAAACTTAAAGCATTTTAGAAGTATATTAACCATGTATTTTGATTTTTGGCTGCATTTAATATGGACTTTTTTTAATAAGAAGAATACAGTTTTAATTGTTTCTCAAGTATTTTAAACTTAAAAACAATATATTTTTTTTATCTCTACTCTAATGTCACCTGAGAAACTACTAATTACTCAGACGTAAAGGAAGCCTGATCCTAAAATAACAGTGCTGGTCAAATTTTTCATACACTCATCACTGACATAAAATTCTTATTCATTTCTTTTGTTTCTTTTTCAGGGTGGTATTTTTTAAAATATACAG
>JAUZNJ010030433.1:0-14792 GCA_034780135.1 Jordanella pulchra
TGACTCTGCAGCATCCAAAAATGTAAAAAGATGCTCATGCGGACCTTTATAATGGTAGTCCTAAAAGGGTTAAATATACTTTTGCATTTACTCCATAATCCTGTATCAGAATGTTTTTTAATTGGTCTGATCTAATATCCTACATTTAAAAGTCATGTTTTGATTATCTGTAACTGGAAAATCCATCCAAATTAACACAAATAAAGACTTGAAAACAAAACTCTGTGTGTAACTCATCTATATATTGTCACTTAGTAAGCTGAGTGAATAAAATAAATGTGACTTTTTGGTCATATTCCAGTTTATTGAATACATCTGAGAGTTAAGAATAGATAATAACTAAGCATTAAGGCTCCTTTCAGGCCATTAAGATTTGATTTCCTCTTATGAAAAGCTTCATACAGGCTATAACAAAATCATGGTCTGCCATGAAAGCAGCCATTAGTTGAACAAGAAATATGCCAGAATATGTTGCAAATGACAAACCATTTTTTTCTGCAATGTGGCGTTTCTGCTTTATACATACAAGATACAAGAATACAAGATATTCCAGAATCTAAACTAAAAAAAACGACTGTTAAGACTTCTTTTTTAAAGGACTACAGCTCTTTCTGATATCTAGTTTTAAAATAAATATACCCATTCTGGGGGAAGTATTTTTGTAAACTGGAGATTATAAAACTGATTTGCTCTCTTAAATGGGCTTGAGAAAGATGGGAAAGACATGCAGTAAGGTCAACAAAACTCAAACCCCCGACGGCTGCATTAAGGATTAAATATTTTTTAGATATACCACAAGAACCAAGCAGTTTGATCATGTTCTCAAGGTTGTATGAAAAGAAAAAAGTTTGTTCTGCCTCCCAGTATTTCTACTTCGAAAACCCTAAGCGGCAAAAGAAATTGCAAATGCAACACTACTGGACGGGAGGTGCTTTTTTCTAAATTTTATTGGGGTTAAACTTCACTGGTTTTACATAAAAAGAAAAAGAAGAACCTATTTTTAGATACAAGGAAAAGAGGGAGCTCTTATCAATATTACTACGATAAAATATTTCCTTTTCCTATTGCTAAACAACAAAGAGTTTATAATACTTATGTTGACTAAAAATAGCAAAACCTTCCAGTGAAAATATTTTTTTTATTTGGCTACTTGCTGTTTTAATCACAAAAAAACTTTTATATTAACTTTCAGCTGCTCCAAACAGCAGCAGAAAATCCCCTAAATCCTGGTGGACTTCAGAGAGCTTTCATTGGAGACTCCCAGCACTGCCCTCCGCTGGTATGCGGGGGGTCCAACCAACAACAGAATGTTTAAAAAGTAGGATCAAAATCCTCATGAACTAGCCGTGCAGATGATGTTTTAAATTGTAGTTTCTCGAATAGGAAGATGTTACAACTACTCTTTCCTTCCGTCCAATCAAAGCAAATAACACTAAGCTACTCTCTAGATTGCATCCACCATTGTAGGAGACAAAAAAAACGAGCAGCTCAATGCTCTTCACACCCATCATCCAAATCGTGTTCAGTTGTTGCACTATTACACAATAGGTAAAATAGTTACAGTCACTTACTGGCTAACTAGAGGCAAGTCCCCGATTGGTGAAATCACGCCTTTAGGTGATATATACATGGAAGCAGCGATAGCATGGTGGGCTAATGTTAGCGCCCTTCCAGGATTTATTTCAATGTAGAAGGAGGAACAATGTCACGCTTTGTGAGTTTTTAAACAACAACCCAACAAGAATAAAAAGCCATTCTTATGCTTCAAAATTTTCCCACATGTTTTAAATGAAGCACAAAGTCAGATTTCCAGCTGATGATTCTTTTAATGCCTCCATATCTGGGTGGAGTGTTTTAACCCTGCACCACTGTTATCTCAACAAAAGTTCGTCTTTATCAGGTTTTTTTCATCATCTACATTTGACCTTAAAAGTTCGTAAAACACACAAACCGATTATTTCTGGCGTTTCATTCAAACACTGATTCTTAGTTTGGTCCACTTTTTTTATGTTCACCAAGAAAGACCTCACTCAAGTGGAAAATACTGCCAGTTTCCCCTAGGATAGGTATGAAAGGAGTGATAACATGTTCACTTCAGACTTTAAAGTTAGAACGTTAAACACGTTTATCAATGAAACACTGCTAGAAGAGACAAAAGTAGAGATGCTTAGCCAAGATATACAGCACCTTTTCTGTTAAAAGTCAAACAGTTGTCTAAACAAATATCCTTTACTGACTGTCTAGCACCATTATGTTGGGATGATAATTTGTTTTGCCACTGGATCAGGCCATCTTGCAGGCATCATGTCAACCGTGAACTTCTGTACTTAAAAGTGAAATTTCAGACCACATATCAAGACATCTAAAGACTAATTTAAACTTGGTTATGTAAGGGTTCTACAAGATACTGATTTATGGGTTGTACTTGTCACTTGCTTAAAAAGCTTTTTTTTAATGAGTGGGAACAACCTCAGAGGGATACCCTTTTAGAGCTCTGCATGGTCAGGCTCCATCTTACGTCAGGGACCTTCTATGCCCCTATGCTCCCTCCCGGAGGCTAAGGTCCCTGGACCAGAATCTGCTCATATTCTGTCCCTCGTACCCGTTTCAAGACACGAGGGGATCGTTCCTTCCAGGCTGTCGCACCTTGGCTCTGGAACGATCTCCCGTTGTCTATACGTTTGTTGGACTCCATTGATGTTTTTAAGAGCAATCTGAAAACCCACCTGTTTCTCCAAGCGTTTTAACTTCAGTAGCGGATAGGCTGTTTTATGTCCACCATGTTGATTTTTATTTAAACTTTCTTATTGCTTGTATTGTTTTTTAGCTGTATTTTATATTTACTGTAGTTTATTTTCTTGTATTTTAATTATTTCCTCTGTATAGCATCTTGTGACGCCCCTTGTCTGTGAAAGGCGCTATAGAAATAAACTTTACTTACTTACTTACTTACCCATATGGCTTAATGTTACCTGCTATTTTGTCAAGCTTCTCAAATGACACAAGCGGCTCATAACTTATTTAAGATGTAGTATTCTGACTCATCAGCTGTTCAAAATAATACGGGTCAGACATGAACATTTTAGACATTGTCTGAATGTTTCTTTGGACAATAAAAAGAGTGCGTTTTTTTTAGAGAAAACTGAAACTGTGATTCTTTTAAAATATAGCAAAGTGAAAAGCATGTTTTCTGTGCTTTAATTGCAACACTTCAAATAAAAGCATACAGATGGCATGCTGTGCTTTGAACTCAAGCAATTTAATTTAAAATTTGTTGCTCTTCTATTTACTGTATCGCCACCCTGCTCGACTATGTTTATTTTAAACATGATGGTGAAAGTGCACTTCATCATTTCGGCCTTATCGCTGTTGACCATGGAAAATATGAAAACAAGAGCCTCAGATGTTGTGTATAATAGAAAATGCTCACATGCTGTATGCTCAATGTTTAATTTTGAGCAGGAGGGGTTTATCCATTTTTCATATAAACGCCGATGCACAATCTATTATTCAACGTAGACCTTTTTCCAAGATTTACAAAAACCCGTGTATATGCAGGGATGGGACGATATAGACAAATTAGAATGCATAAACAAGGCCATTAGCAAAGGGTGTAATTTAGAACTGGAAAATATACTCATAATTTTGTCTGGCTAAAAAAGTTATTTTTTTCTCATATATATTTAGGCAGAGTTAGAATTAGGTTATTAATGGAAAATTAATAATGTGCTCCTAAAACAAACCCTGGATCACCAGTGATCTGACAGAACTACTAAACAAGGAAAAGAGTCAGTATACAGAAGCAACCTCGAAGTCAAGATAAGACACATCAAAGAAGAGTATGAAAAGAAGCTAGAGAGCAAGCTCCAGCAAAACAATAACAGAGATGTGTGGTCACAGATGGAGAAGATCCCAGACTCAGACAGATGGGCGTTTGGACATAAAAAATGAATTGAACAAATACTTAATAGTTTTAGCTCAGGAACAAGCTCGGCATCCTCCTCTCCTGCTCCAAGACAAACAGACATCACACCCTCCTTTGACCCAAAGCTTCTCCATCACACCTGTTGCCGTGGACTCTGATGGACCCTGAGGTAAAAGATGAGGTAAGATGGTGCAGCTCCCTCTACCTTAAACCTTATTGTCTCTAGAAGTCAAGTGAGGAGGCAGCTGGAGAGACTGAATCGCAAGACGTCATCAGGTCCTGATGGTGTCGGGACCTGGTGACATCTGGTGACCAAGGCCTGTGAAGAGCAGCTCTGTGGGATTCTTTAGCATCTCTTCAACCTTAGCCTGACCAAGGAGAATGTTCCAGTGATGTGGACGACCTTCTGCCTTATTCCAGTACCAAAGAAAACTGAGCCAACAGTCCTTAATGACTATAGACCTGTTGCCCTGAGATCCCACATCAGGTCCTAGAGAGACTTCTGTTGCTCCAACTGAGTAGGCAAAAAAGGAGGACGCCCTGCAGTTTGCCTATCGCCATGAAGTTGGAGCTGAGGATGTCATCATACACCTGCTTCACCAAACCTACTGTCATTTAGACAGTGTCATTTAGGCAAGGCTGACAGTACTGTGAGGATCATGTTCTTTGATTTCTCCAGTTTAACATAAATCAACCTGACTTACTTTGTGAAAAACTCCAGCAGACTCAGAATGAGGGATCAACAATCGCTAGAATGACAGATTACTTGACAAACAGACTACAGTTTGTAAGACTATAGGGCCAATTGTCTAATTACTTAGTCAGCAGCATAGGAGCACCACAGGGGACGGTACTCAAACTACAAATTTTTACTCTGTACACCTTATATTTCCAGTACAAAAGAAACTCCTGTATTTTGCAGAAATATATTAATTAATCAGCAGTTGTTAGGTGCATCAAATATGGAAGTACAGGTAGTTGGTGGACTGCTTTGGAATGGTACAGACACAGACATCTGATCCTAAATGTAAACAAAACAAGGGAGATTATTGTTGATTTCAGAGGAAACAGGATGAAGTTGAGTCCTATTACCATCATGGGAGAAGCGTTGGAGGCGCTTGAGGATTTTAACTACCTTGGTGTTCACCTGGAAAACAAACTTGACTTGAGATGAAGCCTTCTACAAGAAGAACTGTACTTTGTTAGGTAGTTTAGTAGTTTAGTTTCTTCTGTGTTTGCATGACCTTGCCTACAAATTTAATTCTTGAGGTATTTATTGCATTCACCAACGCACAAGAATTGATCACATACCACTACCACTTCAACTGTTCAAGGCTGACCAAAAACAGTTTTATTGCAGTGTTATGGCTTAAGGGGAGACAAATAGCTGAATGTCCCTTTTTTCCCTAGAACGGTTTTGATGGGAGCAGGCCCAGGTTAATATGAGAATACAACATATTGTCAATCTGGTTTGCCAGGTTAGTGACTCATCAACACACTGTCAAACTACAAAAGTACTCAGGCAGCGCAGACCTCCGCCAAGTAGTGCATTACCCCTGACATATTGTGACCATCTATAAAGAAAGATGGATTCTGACAGAGAATAATCACCTGATTTGATAGAAGCAGTATCTTCTTAAACTGATCTATTGGAATCTAAATACATGTTGCAACATATTTTTGATTTTCAAATGCCTAACCAGATATCCAGAGTAGAGCTGCAAAAATGCTGCTAATAATGGTCTGTACCTAAGAAAGAGGGGGGGCAAGGTAACAAGGCTCCACACATCATTGTAATAGATCAAGACAATAACCCCAGCCCAAACCCCGGGGGGATTGTTGTCCTAAAACTTTACTCTTCTAAGGCCAATCATTTGAAAACGGTTCATTTTCTCCAGGGCAGAGGTTGATAGAGCGCTACCTTTACAGCTAGTCTGTGAAGTGCTTCTGAAAGAAGAAGTTTATTGTGCATAACACTGAGCCCTGGGGGAGCTTCAGAGTGACAGTGGGAATTAAATTAAAACTGTATAGGAGACAGAGAAATGAAAAGTCCTGCTGGGTCATTTAGATCAATTAAACAATACATCTTTTATAAAATACTAAACAAATAATCAATATTTAGACAGCAAAAATTGCCTTACTTTTTTCACTTGCGGATTAAGATGTCAGCAGTGGACCCAGAATTGTAGTCAGACACGGGAGAAAGTTTTAAACAGCAAAGTTTTAAACAGTTAATTAATTGGAGGGTCTGGATCAAAGATCAGGAGTGACCAGATCTTCTGGAGAGAGATATGGTTGTTAGTTTTCGACTCAGGTTGATGGACTGATTTGCTGGCTGGAGATGGATAGTACTGACCTCAACAAGAAACAGGGATGAGTTTAGGAGTGCGGCTGAACAGCCCGCACAAGGGTGGTCTGGCTCCTGGGAGGAGGCTCCAGAATGAATCTTTTCGGGTTGATCCCGATCGAGGTCAGGGGAAGCAGAGCAGAGGTCAGAGCCGGGAGATCCGATTGCAGATTGGGTTCCAGTCCGAGATCCAGAGACAGTCTCGTTAATGGAGGCAGGGGTCAAAACCAGAAGATCATATGACTGGAGAAATCCTAATCAGAATCCAAGAGCGTGGTCTGGGGCAGAAAGGGGTCAGATGCAACGGGCAACCAATATCCGACAGCAGCTAGGCTAAGATCAAGGTCAAGAGGCAAGCAGATAGTTTACAGGCAGGCAGGCAGGCAAAAGGATAGCTGGATATGCCTCACCAAAGGGCTCAAACGGTAATCTGGCACCAGTCTCAGGTCAGAAAGAAGGTTATAAAGGCTGATGTGCAGGTGGAGCTGATTAGGGTAATGAGAGCTAAACAGGTGGGGATAATCATGTCATGATCTGTGGTCCTTTGTGTTTATTTTTGAAGTTTCCTGTTGTCTCTGTGCTCCCTGTGTCGTCCTGCCTTCCCCTTATTGCTCCCATGTGTGTCTTGTTTCCCTGATTGCCCCACCATGTTTATAATCCCTCCTGTGTCTCTTGTTCTTCGTCGGGTCCTTGTCTGTGACTGTCTGTGTTTGCCTGCGTTCTCCAGTGTTGATTCTATTCGTCTACGCCTCTCGTATGTCCAGCCATACTGGTGTTAAATCCTGGTTTCCGTTTAGCTGTGCTGCCTGGTCTGAGGACAACTGTCTGTTGCTGTAATTTGGACTTTATCTTCATTAAAATCATCAAACTCACCACTTCCTGGTTCCAGCCTCTGCCTCACCATTCACCAAAACAACCGCTTCCTGACAGATCAGAGCTCGACTGACTCATAGAATCATGACATATTCGCTTATTCATAAAGTAAAAATATAATAATACGAGAGAAAGAAAAAATGATGCAAAACAAAATATACATATGTAACATTATCATCAACAAATAGCATGGTGTACCAATATGAGATATATTTAGTGGTAACCACAGCTCTGAATATACAGTACGTGCATAGTCCATATTTGTAAGAACCTGACTTGAAACACCTCTCTGTGATTGGGCTGCCACATAAAACACTTTTTTTTCCTTAGGACTTTTCAATAGCAGATCATAGGATCCACAGACCACCTATTAACCACAACACATATCTAAGTTGGAGTCCTAGGCATCTAGTTGTCCACCAGAGAATGGGAGCCACAGGAGTATTCTAGTCGACTCCACAGGAGCGTGTAGAGCACAACCCTACAGAGCCTACAACACTGCAGAACATGAGGAAGTAGAAAACACAATGGTTTTTCTACTTTTTTTAAAGCCTCTTTGTATAATCTAAGAGTGATACTTACATATTCTAAAGAGTTTATTACAGTCTGTTGATTGTGGAAATATCTAAATCACAACATGTTTGCTCATTGTTTATATTTGCAAATTCCTCACCAGTAGGAGTTGTTGCTCATTAACCATTTTTTTCTACAGAGCTGTCCATGTAGTTAAACATTTTCCTGAGTGCGTGGTGCAGAAAATTTGTTCATGCAGATGCCACTTGGAGGACTAAAATTACATAATTTGGCCGCACAGACCTTGCAGATGAGTCAAGTGTAAATCCAATTAAAGATGATCGGGTACAGGAGGTAGATCAAGAAAGCTGAATAAACTATACAAAAACAATGCATTTTTAAGTATTTATTTCACAGATGAAATCAAAAAAGATTCTACAGGAAGACAGGGTAAGGGGGAGCCCTCCTGTCCAGATGGGATGTTTTTCTCTGGATACAGAGAAGGTACAGAAGATCCTTCCTGCCTACAGCTATGAACACCTACAACTACTGGTTAAGAGAAAACATGAGTTACTTCAACCTTTAATTTCCCTTTGAGAAAAATAAAGTATTTTTGAATTGAATTGAATA
Source organism: Jordanella pulchra (assembly GCA_034780135.1). Classification (NCBI taxonomy): domain Eukaryota; kingdom Metazoa; phylum Chordata; class Actinopteri; order Cyprinodontiformes; family Cyprinodontidae; genus Jordanella; species Jordanella pulchra. The sequence goes on from JAUZNJ010030433.1 coordinate 8,289, forward strand.
TACAATGAATTCGTAAATTGGATGTGATCTTTGCACAGGATCACAGCTTGGCTGCGGTACCTAGACTCATAGGCTGAATGTTATAATCATGGACTTGTAAACAGGGCTCTGGCAGAATGTCCCAGAATTTGTCTTATTCCAAATCCACATTGTTAGACAACAGCAAAAACTCTCAAGGCTGGCAGAAAAATAGATAGCCAACCTTACCCAAACAATTTGTTTCTTTCTAAAATCTGGCTCCAAGTGTACAGCCTTGGGAGGCCGTATCAACTAGACTCCCGTGGATGTTATGTAAACATGCTCTGCTCTGTCCCTCTCTACCCTCTCCATTTGCACACACTCAAACCACACACACATAGTCAAATATAATTATACGCACACCCCGCACCAAGCTCCACCTTTCCTGCTAAGATGTTGTGTTTTATCTGTGTTGCTTCTTTGTGCTGAGGTTTTTGCAATCTCAGACTGTATCCTGCCAAGGATAAAGTGGGAACTATAGTTTATTTCCACCTCTTACCAGTTGTTATCCTTTTCTCTTTTTTTCCTAACTGTAAGGGCAGTGCCTTTGATGGCTGTACGGCCTAAGACACCGCTTCCCCCTATGTACAATGTCTGTGTTTTGTCTTTTTCTTGGAAGTGATGTACCAAATCTGAATTTTGCCCTGCTGGACTGCTGCTCCGGGCTAGGTGACAAATAGAACAATCTTTCTCAATCTCAAAAATAAACTAATATGTGTAAGCTGATTAGCTGGGCTCCAGTGGCTAGCCTCGAGTTGGCTAATTAACAGAGATGTTCATACAACAGCAGGGTACGATCGGGCAATGTCATGACAATATGACAATGTCATATTCTAAGGTAAGTTTTCTTTAGATCAAATGACTTTGGTGGTCAAGGTGGAATTAAATGTAAAGAACTTCCATCATAAGTCATTTGTCACCCAAAACATGTGTACATCTTACCAGAAAGTTTGACATTTTTCAAAAATATTTTTTAAAATCAACATCAGAATGGCTTCACTGCAAGAGAATTTATAATTTGGGATAATCTAGAATGGCCTAAATAGTAAATCTGACAAACAAAAACAAGAGATCAACTGACATCTGATTTGGAGAACGTTTGATACCCAAAGAGGTCAAATATGGCTGTGTCAAAATGAGGAATGCAGACAGTCCAATGCCAAAGAAGACTAAACGCTGAAAACAAACAAGTAGTTGCGTCAGAAGAATATTAGCATAAAGGGTGAGTACAGCTTTTTACATTTTATTTCTATGGGTTGTTACCTTTAGGTTGAATAAAACAGCATATGTTGACTTATTTTTACATTAGAAACCTGTATCTTATTACATACAGATGGCCTTGGGTTACAGTAATTTGCACAAGTTAAATTAGCTTCTCGCTCCTGATAGTCAACTTAAATTAAATTGTTTTGTTTATTTGGGACAACGCAAAGATAGAGCTGGTTAGGAGAACCAAAAGCAGGGTGAAATTTTGCTGTACTGTAGTAAAGCTGACACAGTACCAGAAGCTCAGGAAGCACTTAAACTTAAATATTATTCTTTCGCCACCAGTTGCTCATGGAACTGAATTTGCATGACTGTTTGCATAAATCAGCAATCTACAAACCACTGATTCCCTCCCACATCCACTTCATTTTTCTGAGAGCCCTGAAGCACTCATACAAGAGCTTAAATGACAATGAACTATTACATTTCTGACTGGTCTCTTCAGGTTATTTCCTTTTATTTATATTTCACTCGATACATATCAGGAGATTTAAGTCCTTTGGCTGCAAAACCACAGTAAAAAAAACAACAAATCAGTTGACAGATTTCTGTTTTTTACTTTAGCAAGACTGAAAATATGCCAACTAAAGTGTTATATGCATTAACAGAGTATGTAGGAAAGTGAGTTAGGCTTCCTATAAAACAATGAGTCACTGGGGTGGTTATTATATTGAGAAAGAAGCTTTATAATTGATTCTGTGTCTAATGTTTGTAGCTGGAAATGGAAAAGCATTGCAGCCGGTTTTCTCTTGTATGAATTATAAATGTACTAAATGGGTTGACAGTCTTTAACCAAGAGCCTGTTATTAATGGACTCTGAAAGCTCAAAAATGCAGTGGCACCTCTGACTTGGAAGACATCCGGTCCTGTGACCAAACCACACCGCGGCACCGCTACTGCATCAGTTTGAAGGCACCTCTATCCAGAGGCAAAGTGGCTATCAGCATTTTGTTGGAAAACTGGTTTTAGACAGTGTGCATTTTCAGTTACATGCCTGGATACGTCCATGGGAGATCTAAAAGTCAAAAATAAAAAAAGGGTAAGTTCCACCTGACAGCTTTTTTAAAGCTAATATGCAGTTTCTTTATCCACAAATACTTTGTGTGCCTCTCATAGGGCTGGACTGGAGTCATTTGACTTGGAAATAACATTTGAGGCATAAATTCATTGATTTCAGTAAAATAATTATAATACTTTGAAAAAAAACAATAGAAAATGAAATAAAATTGTATAAAATTCAAATACTATAAGATTAGTTTTGTACATTTTCAGTAGTTTTAACATCCAAATAATGTTTCAATCATAGAAATACTGTCACTTCTGTAGCATGGATCACTCTGTTTATTTCTTTCTTAATTCTTGTTTTTAATTTTAAAGTTTAGTTCCTCGTGCTAATTCTTCCATAAAGCAGTTTAAATTACATATTTGGTAAAACAGATTGCTCAAAAAATGTAGGACTAAGATTAAACCCAGGTGGAAAAACCTGTTAGCTCGAAAGATTATGGGTTTTCTGTATTTGTTTTTTAAAACTTTTACTTTGATATTTATGACAATTTCATGGTTTAAGCACAACAAAAAATTAATATGTCAAGTTATCTCCACTGAAACAATCAATGTGGTCTTTAATTCTGATATTAAGTGGTTGAGTGGTTTCACTGTGAAAGTTCTTTCTTTTTTTTCTTCTTTTTTTGTTTTTGCTTATTATTTATTTATTAGGTTCCTCTCCTGTGGAACCAACTACCAGTCTTAGTTTGTGAGGGAGACACCCTGTCTACTTTTGAGGCTTAAAACTCTTTTTTGATAAAGCTTATAGTTACAGTGGCTCAGGTTATCTTGAACTATCTCTATAGTTATGCTGCTATAGGCTTAGACTGCTGGAGGACATAGGGACCACTTTTTCATCATTCTCCCTTATTTTATCTTTGTTCTCAAATTCTGCAGTATTTGTTACTTCAAGCTCTAACTTTATGCTCTCTGATATTTCTCATTATATAAGCTTCATTTATTCCGTTCCTGTTTAGCTGTGGTGCCATCCTGGAGAGAAATAACAGCTGGGTTGCTGCCACCAACACCTCCGATTATAGATGATAGTGTTGGGACTACTTACTTTTTCAGTATTTAGTTTTGTTTTGCTTCTAGACATATCTATGAGGTCATCTTTTACTGTGACTAACTGTATGTGCTCTATTTCATCACTTTTGGCATGAAAACTAGCTTTAAGTCAGTTTTCATGTGAAACTGGTTCTTCCCTTGACAGATCCACATGCGGAGCATGTTTACCATTATCCTTTCTCACATTGAAATTATTTACAGATCACTGCTTCTATGTTCATTTTGTATGTCTGTTTCTCTCTTCTCAAACCCTCAGTCAGCCTGTGTGCCGCTCACACTAAGCCTTGTTCCACTGGAGGTTCCTTCCTGTTAAAAGTTAGTGTTTCTTTTCTCTCTCCACTGCTGCTGCTTGCATGCTCTGTGTGAGGTATTGCTCTAATCTCAATGTCACAATGCAACAAATATCTACTCTTGCCACATTGTCATCCAGGAAAAGCGTTTTTGCAAAGTCAATTGCTCAATGCAATCAGCTGGTTTTCTTTAAATAGAAACTTTAACCAATTTGACTGCATGATGTCTTGTAAAATGCCTTGCGATGGCATGCGTTGTGAAGACCTCTATGTGAATAAACCAAATTAAATTGTTCACTGTGTCTGACCACACAGACAAGAGATAGCCAATTTCCAGTTGTTTTCTTAGTACATAAATTAGATCTTTGTACAAAGCTGACATGCAAGGTGCACTGATGCACAAATTTCAAGCAATGCTGCATCCATGCAGACTGTTTTCTCCTTTTTTTTAGATCCACGCTGAAATAGACAAGAGGTGCCCCAATACTGTTGCAACTAAACCCAACGAGTAAAAAACAATGCATGGCAGGTTTCTGCCTATAACCTGCCCACTAAGGGTTTTAATAAATGCATTATCCGCTTAGTCATGCAATAAAGTGATGCATTGTACTTTCTCTCACCGTGCTGCGTTTCTGATGCTTGTTTTTGTCATAATATTATCAACAGTTCTGCATTAACTCCTGCAAATTTGAATGAAAATGTGCCCAGTTCAACCTCTCCTTCAGGCGAAGGCTTCTAGGAAACGACTCATCATGAACTGAGCATCTGCTTCTTTTATCTTTTTTTATTTTCCAAAGCATTTATGCCACTATATACTGATCATCCTGTGGTATATATCAGCTCCCATGAGATCTGTTCTCTCTACCTCAGTTTATGTCTGCAGGCACTTTGTTTAGATCCAGTCTGTCACCAACCTGTTTGTTTGTTTATTCTTTAATAGTTTTTGTGATGAGATGAGATCAGGTTTTTATGACCAATTTACAGTTTTCCTTTTTTTTTACAACCTTCCATCCCCCCTTCTAATAATAAAAGCAGTCAAAATGTATTATTTTTCTGATTTGTGTTCATGTCATAGTTTGTTGTCAAACACCCCTAATGTGAGAAAGAACAGAGAAAAAGAAGAACTTTTAAACTATATTCTATTACTATTTTAAAAATAAAAGCAGTGTCAGTGGATAATTATATCAATCAATTTTATTCCCTGGCTATTCCAGGCAAAGAAGACGTTTTGTAAATGGAAATTTGAAACAAAAATGCAATCCAGAAATTAAATGTTATTATTAAATATATATTATTTAATCATAAAAAATTACCTTTTCTTTTTTCTCAGATTATTATTTATCATCTCTTTTTGTATATTTTATTTTCGATTGTATTTTTTTAATCTTCACTTTCTAAAACTTGTTAATATTCTCTGATTGTGTTTTACAGATCACATTCTCATCATTTCAAGCCTGATACAAAAGCTTACTTTTGGCTAATTAAAACATTGCTGCTAACATGGAGACCAACGGAACTGCTTCTCCGATCCTTACCCAGAGAAAAACTCGCCTCCAGTGGTAAAAAGATTTGAAACATTTGATCTGTAAAACGCAATTTGAAAAAATGCAATTTAAAAATCTCAATCTCAAAAACATAAATTGAAAAAAAGAGGCAAAAGTTGACAGCGGCAAAAAAGATTTTAGAGAATAAAAATGGAAAAATAAACGATAAAACAAATAAAATATGAGAAAACAGCCAAAATGTTCTCGATTCAGAAGGTTTTCAAAGTTTTATCTCTGAACTGCCTTTTTTTTTACCGATTTTTAGTTACAAAACGTGTCCTTTGCTGGAAGCAATAATGGAACAAAATTCACTCCGTAGGCTGCCTTCGGTCACCCCTCCTGTTCCTCTACGGGGAGTATTTTTTATGCACTGCCAAGGGCATAGTGGGTGGTTTTAGGCTTTGTTTCTGCCTTTTGTGAATGTCATGTATCAGCCGAGTGCAAATGAGCTCCGATATTTATCCGGTTGAGAACCATCCGATCTACACAGAAAAAAGGTGGCTTTTCCTCTTTGGGTCTGACAAGAGTTCCTGCCTCAAGTGAACTTGAAGAAGTGAGGGGAGAACGGAGCATGGAAATAACTGCTGCTGTCAGTTGTGTGAAGCTCTGAACCAAAAGGCATAGATCTCGATTTATGGGTTAGTCTACGTACCACCCTCACCTACAGTCATGATATCTGACTCATGAACAGAAGAATGAGATCCTGAGCTGAGGTGACGCGGACATTTGTTCAGAAGCCCCCTGGGCTCTGGCTCTGCTAAGGAGTGGGCACAATCAGAGATAAACAGGGGGGGGCAGTAAAGGAGACTAAAAATTGGTTGTGTGGAGAAGAGGATTAGCATTTTATGTGTTTCCTCTGACTTCATCTTTAAACACCTTAGTGATTCTAAACAGCCAAACTTGAGTTGTGTTTCCTAAGTGACAGTATGTTTACATGGACACTCAGAACCTGATGCAGGTCCGTTTTGGTCACAAAGGCAAAGGTACAACACTTCTTTTGTGTTTTTTTCAGGAATATAAAAGAACTCTGATCATATCAGAAAGCTTCTCTTCGGAATAGAGTCAAGTAGACAAACATCATGATCAGATTAATTGTATATTTAAATTTCTTTCCAATCTGTACATGGAATATTGCACATGACTAACTGCCCAATATTGGATTTTAAATTTGACCCACCAATCTCTTTCCAGGTTGGTCAATGTTGGGATCCGGAGCCTGTCGCTCCATCTTTCCTCCAGCAGAGTGCGCCGTGGGTCTCCTGGGCTGATGCCCT
>JAUZNJ010030434.1:0-14792 GCA_034780135.1 Jordanella pulchra
TATATATATATGTGTGTGTGTGTGTGTGTGTGGGTGTGTGTGTGTGTGGATGTGCGTGTGGGAATAGGCTGGTGATTAGAGGCACATGTACAGTGCAATGCTAGTTTAAATTTTATTAACCTTTATGTCAGGATCACAGGAGAAATTACAAAATATCTTTATCTTTACCAACGACTGTCAGATTTGAAAAATCCAAAAGTGAGTAAACACCACGTTAGAATGAAAGTGACAGCACTGATGCAATATTTAGTGGCCTCTTGGCTATTCAAAGAGACTCTTGAAATAAAATCCTTTTATCTTTATTTATTCATTTATTTTGTTCCAAGAATGTGACATTAAAAGATGTTTGGTGTATTTAAGTTTTTTTTTTTTACTCCGAGGTCATTTTTAGTAATTCATCTTTATAGAGAGGGAAAATCAAGAGACATTAACAATTTTCATGGCACATAGCAACACTATCTGCATCCTATGGAAGCATATTATTGTTTTTTCAATAATATTCAATGACTTTGAACAAGCATAGACCACACAATACAGTTTTTACATGGACTGATACTTCAGACCATCTTTTGTTTTTCTGAAACCATCTATTAAACCCTTAATGGCGATGTTAGGTACCATCAGAAGTTCTTCTGGTCATGTTTATTAAAAAACATTTGATTCTGTTGAGTATCTCTTCTTTCCTGTAAATGTTATGCTTTGCTACTAAAAATGAAGAACAAAGTGAGAACTGTCAATATACAGCCTTCAGGGAGAGAGTGGTTGAGTAACGATTAGCTAGGAGTTCTCACCCATACCCCAAAGCCATATCCAATTCTGACACAACCTCATAAAACTGATTTTCTGCATTCTTCAAAACATTTTTCAAAATATAGCGACTGTGAGCCAAGTAATTTTCAAATTGTAAAATTTGCTTTCTACAGAAGGTATATGAGTCTTAAAATATTCAATCTTTATGTCATAAACTCTCTAAATTAAACAGAAGAAAATATATGATATATATGAATTGATGTTGGGTATTTGGGTTGTATAATTATTTTTTCCATTAACAGTTTCATTATTATTATGGAATGGTGTTATGAATAGATTCAGAGGATGCAAGCCATAATTCATTGTTTTGGAGACTTTGCTCATTTTTACGCCAGCTTCCTCCTGTTTAAAACATGCAGTTTGGGCTGAACCTCAGAAACCAAGATACTCAGAGACGTCCTCGGCAGATACAGGCACAATATATGTTCCTCTAAAGGGCATTTAAGATGGAAGTTAGGGAGTGTCCTGATTGTGGCACTTTTAAATAGATGTTAACTTGCCTGCTGTCAAAGCTCTTATTATGATACGTGTCATAGGTCTGCTGCTTGTGATTAAGCCATCCCCACTCTCTGTGAGGAACAGTCACACTTTATGTGTCTGACTTGGTAAGCTTTAATGTAGTATTTCAATGGACTTTACTCATTGATCAAATGTAGGTTTTCTGCTCAAAATCTAAACAACGATCACTCTTTACAAAGACAAAGTGAGAGAAAGACTATAGCATTTCCTCTGTGGCTCATTGTATGTCTATGTCTGCTTTAATCAGGTACTGTACACACAGATAGCTTTTGGTGTATTGAATGACATTCAAACATACTGTACTTTCTTAATTCCAAAGGAAAATTAAATGTGATTCTAACTCTTTGGCTTTTTTTTTTCATCCAGTTGTTGTGGATGTTGATAACTGTCTCGGCTGGGAGGGGTATTTCATACCGATTAACAACACTGATTGACATGCATATAAACACCTGACAGAATAAAGTTATCTTAAATGAGGCAAGCTGACCTGAGTGCGTGACTTTACCCTGCTTTTACATAATGTATTTCTGCTTTGAGTAACTTGATCCTGATTTGCTATTTTAAACTGATTACCTTTGTCCATATAAGTGGTAAAATTGTATGTTAATGTGTTTTAATCCGAATACATTTCAAGCTGATTGTCAAATTTTCTTTATGTAGATATAGCTATTGGGATTCTAAAGCATGAGGAATTTTACTTCAGCAATCACTGTGGATGCAGAAATTATTAAAAGCAGCAAGGCCTACACCATTATTTACTTTTAGTTGAATGCATGTTAAGAAACAAAATGTAGAACTTTAATTTGGAACATAATATCCCTCACCGTCAGGTAAAAAAATAATATAGAGACTGCAGTATCCTGAACATCAGAGGAAGGTGACTTATATTACTGATTACTTTACTGCTCTATAAAGGTGCCTGTCCCTTTGGGTCATTTGAAAAGATGCAGGGTATACGTTCTGGACAGTCCACCAGTCTATCTTAGGGCAAGAGACACTTAATCCATAGGCAATTCAGAAAAAATATATAAGCAAACATATATGTTTTGGGACTGTTGGAAGAAGCTATAGAACCCAAAAAGAACAGAAAGGAGATAACATGAAAAATCCACATAGAAAGACCCCAGGCCTGAATATTAAACCAGGACTTTTCTGTACAAAGAACTGAAGAATTATTCAAGTTTACTCAATTCCATAATAAATGAAAAGAATCTGAAGTGCATATGCATTGATATAAGCATAAGAATGCTAAACAGCAATTGAGATATAAAAAAGATAAAACAGCCACCAGAAGATAAATTAACAATTATTTATTCTAAAGTCTTACATAAATTAAGTATATTAGATTATCTCGTTAAATAAAAGATATAGTCATTACTTCATGAGAATAAACATTAAAAATTGTGATTTTATACCTTATTTTAGAGGTTGTTACTGCACTTCAACATTATTTACTCCCATCTATGGTACCAAAAAAATTGGATTGTAGCTGCATCTTACATTTCATTTTGCTCTCCAATACAGCATGCTAGAGGGCCTGTTGAGTTGTTCCTGGCTGATGTGATGAATGCCGACATTTGGTTGAGCAGAGAGCTTGTGGGGGGAGTCCTTATTGCAAGACAGAGACAAATGAAGAGAAAAGAGAGAAAGGCGAGGAAGGATAAAATGGACAGAAGAAAAAACAACAGAGGGACTGGTATTTTGAGCCAGTAAGGACTTTCTATTTCTACCTACAAAAGAGATTTAATGAAACTTTTAAACAAAAAAAAAACAAAAAAGAAAACGAAGATGACTGTCTACATAGTGAGGAATAATAATTGACATTTTTATCACATTGGTATCAGGCTGTCAAATTGTCTTGTATTATGGCTATGTTAGAACAAATCACATTTTTGATATGCAGTTTATGCTTTTTGAAAAAAAGGATACATTTTCACATTTATCCCTAATCAGTTATTTAAAAATACAGTTTAGCAGGATAAAGTTTGTTGAGAAAGACTAAGGGAGAAGGAAAGAAAAATAATATGAGTAAATAAATGTTTGTGCGAGGGAACAGTTGTTGGATGGGACAGAAAATAATAACAGAAACTCTACAAATTTTAAAAAATAATATCTATAGCATTAAAATTGGTTATACATCACAGTATCAATAGACTTGAAATAATTGAACATTATGACACAAGGGACACAAAACCACTCGGGCTATTGTTAGCAAAATAGTTAAAGCTCATTCAGTTTGAATAAAATGCAATTGTGTAATTAGGTGACTGCCGTTTGATTATATTTGTAAACTTCAGTTTAGCCGAACCATTTTCCTTTTATTCTGACTGCCTAAATCTGGCCTTTATTTCATAAAGTTACTCAGCTGGGCATCATATTCTATCAGACTCTCCACAGGAAGCCTCTCTTCCCTTTTCTGCTCAGGCCCACTGAGTCAGCACATTTTGCAAGACAAGATCACATCATAGCTATTGTTGTTGTGTCAAAGTCCCTCTGTCTTTAACTTCCAAAGGCCCTCTCCCAATGCAGTCCTCACCTTTAACAACACAGTGAGCCAAAACTGCTTGTTACTACCTGCTGTTTTTTAACCAGAGGGTATCTGTCAAAAGGGATCTCATTTCAGCACTGCAAAGTTTTTTTTCTTACCATTAGTTTTTCTTTTTTTGGGGGGGGGGACTATAAAACTACAAAGATATATGTCTACATTCGTAATTTTCTTTGCAAGTATTTTCAAATTTCACTTCCACTGATCTACAGACATGCATCTGATCCATATGTATTTCCAAATCCTTCTGCATTTATTCGCTCCTAAAGGTTCTTTGATGTTTTGTGCAGGAAAGGAGAAGAAATTCTTATTTGTATACATTGCAAGAAGTTCCTGTTCGTGGCAGTTTCTATTAGAAATGGATGGAAATTGATACGGATGTCAGATTTACTTGCTTCACAGCAGGTTGACCACTACATCATGGTAAATAAAATCAAACTACAGATGTCAGAGCAGTTAAACAAACAAGACCCATTCTAAAAACATTTTGTCAGTTTAAATAAGTACTCTAAACATTAGAAATAATTAGTGTTCAAGTGCTATCATCCTTAACAGCACTGCCAAGCCATGCCAGACAGAGGAGACTTAAGTGTTGCCTCTGATATGCATTATGTTGTCAAAAGAATCAATTAAAATGTGATCTGTGTCTCATGCTGCTATTTTTCTATTGGTTCTCTCTACCATTAAGCCATTAAACCCACTTGACTGTGAATGTGTGTGCCTTTGCCCCTTTCAATACTCTCTTGACACTAAACGTTTTATGGTCTGCACTGTATTTGTTATCTGTCAAAGCGGGGCTCTATCAAGAAAAACCATCACAGTATAAACACTTTTCTGTGTTAACCTGTGGGGGATTATAAGCACTCTTATCATGTTTACATCCGTAAGCAAACAGAAACAGTGTTTTATTTTTTAGCTTCTATGTCTGAATCCCCCCTGGCTAGGTCATATTGTATAAAAAACAGCATGACACTAGTTGGAGATTTCAGTCTGGCCTGCCTCCCCCAGTGCTTGTGTCATGTCTGCTACTGCCTGGGACCAAAATCCAATCAGACAGATGGAGGGCTGTTTGAGGAGCAAAAAGAGACTCTCCCTCTCTTGCCAGTAAACACTGGCAGTTCTTGGATTTAATTACATTCACAGTATGGTAAACGAAACTGTGCCATGGGCTTCAGAATACACCTCTGGTCAGCACAGTGAAACCTGAAACATCTACTGAGCAACTTCTTTGCACAAGATTAATGAGGAATTGTGCCCTACAGGAAAATTAATATGCTGTTTTAGACACGGTGCTTTGCAAAAACAGTTTGCATGCTTTAAGATTTTCCAGGTTTTCACTCAGAACTGCTGCAAACTTCAACACATTTGGAGTTCTCCACTGGTTGCTCTTATAATGCACTGAGAATTGATCTATTGGTTGAAACACATATCCCTTATTGTTTTTAGTTTCTGCCCTAACCTAACACAACCCTACTCCACTAAGAGGGCTCAGACCCAGACAAATGACTCCTATAGCTTCCCTCCTCTTCTAGCCATCATGCCCTGTTTGTACTGCATCTTCAGAAAAGATGCCTGTCTGATAATACAGCCTTCCATCTGTGAGGTCACTGGACACATTCCCATGAAGGTTACGGCTGTCAGATTATTACACGAGAGCATTGGTCTGAAGTTTACATTGCTGCTAAAACATCCACTCCACTATCACTGGGGAAGATGTGAAAGTGGCCCTAAGGTGGGCTTCTCCAACTTTGGATCCTCTTGTTAGACCCCTAAGATATCAAAGTGCTGTCTCTTACTGGCTTCATGATAATCTAACATGGCCATGCCTCTCTCTTCATTAGGAAGGCCTCCCTGTGTGTGCTTTTTGGCAGAGAATTTAAGTTGAATCTGATTAGTAGGGAGAAAGCAAATCAGAGCCTGTGAAATCCTAATTGATTAGACTGTCTTTTTTATCCCTCTGCTCCCCATTGCACATGCATGTTAAATAAAGTGCAACGAATACGAATACACACAATGGAGGACCACACACCTGCTATATTTAAATGCTTAAGAATTTTACTTCAGTGATAAGAAACAAAGATAGATAAATCATTTTAACCATTAAAGTCCTAATGTTATGACTGCCTTTATAGGGAATATACAAGGCTTGTGAACTATCGAATATAGGTGAACAACATTATGAAAAATAAATTTGTTTTATTAAAACTTCCAAGTGGGTTTAACTGTAAGTAACATACATTTTAAGTTTAGGAATTTGTATGATGTAGGACACTGACAATGAGCAGAAACTTTAGCCTAGCATGCAAAATAAACTCTGCTTCTGTGATTGTAGCAAATAGAATGTGCCAATCGCTTATCAGGATGAACAGGCAACACATTTCTAGTGAATAATTAGGGCCACTGAAAACATTGGCATGCCTCTTCTGTGGGTTTGCCAATGTCATTGCAGACTTGGTGACATGCAAGACTAAAAAAAAAAAATGACTAAAACATTCTCCATTTATGGTGTGATGTTTCTTTCACCAGTGTTATTTACCTAAATACTCTAAGAACCGGACCTGGGAGAATATTTATAAGAAAGCAATTTAGGAGAAAATCAAATGTTGTAAAATTATTAAAAAGAAAATAGGGAAGATAGGGCATACAGAAGAGCTGAGCAAATCTTGTTAGAGTTTCACATAGGTCTTTTGATTGAGGTATCTTAGCTACTGTACAGTACAGTAGTTTATGTATTAGGTGTATGGCCTTTAGCAAAAAAAATGAAATAAAAATATAATATATAATAATAGTAAACAAATAATATGTAAAAAACAACTGGCAATTAAATGACTGTAGAGTCTGAAAAGAGTTAAAATATGTTTTATTTTACATGAAAAATTCAATATTTACTTATTATGTAGTAATAATGTTTGTTTTAGTTAATTTATTTTGTAATGTTTCCTTTAGTTGTGTTTCATGTTATATTTTTATTTTTTTACAGTTATTTTTTATTGATTTATTTTTTTTTTAGTTTGGATTTTTTTTATTTATTTTTTTTTTTTGCTTTTTCTTGATTTTTACAACCTGATTAGATTTTATTACCGGTGTGCTTAAGAACTGATGAAGAGATTTTATACAATCAGCACTTAACTGTCTTAAAAAGACAACATTCAAACATTTTCTAAACACTGAATAAAGCCCTCCATATCCTGTGAACAAGAAGAAACAATGTCTGAATCTGTTTCTGATTTTGTTGTTTTTGTAGATAGTACCTACCCAGACATTTCAAAATGATATTTATATATCAGATTTTGTAACTGCAAAGGTACCATGTCATTGCAAAATTAATAATACCCCTGGAGCTTTTTTGAATGTTGTCACATTGCAATTCCAGATTTCAATGTACGTAATTGGAGTTCTGTGAAATAGATCAATACAAGCGATCACGTGGATCAAGTAAAATGGAATGAAATTAATGAAATGAATTTTTTTCTGAACACTTTTGTTCCCTAAAAAATAATCCAAAGCAGCCTTTTTAGCCTTTTGGCATTTGGATCCTCTTTTTGCTCAGAACAAATGTGTTTTGTATGGAAGAAAAACAGTCTCACTGGAATCTGTCTTTTTTTTTTACCCTGAATTTTAAACACTGAGTTTTTTTAACAATGAATTTTAAACACAGAAATTTTTTAAAAATTGAATTCCTCACACTCAATTTTTATCTGGTAAAAATTTACCTGAAAAAAAATTCAGCTGCAAAAAATTCAGCTGCAAAAATTCAGCTGCAAAAGTGTTTGGTGAACTCCAGCCAAAGCAATCTACACTCTATAGAGTTGAGCAGCTTCTAGTCAATGAAATTAGCTCATTTGGTTACATGACACGATTGGGCTCAGCGCATATGATGTTTTCGAAATTTGGTGTGAAAATGGCATGTTGTGGTGACCAGCTGTTAGATTATGAAATAACTAGAGGCACCCAGATAGTAACCAGCGATAGGGACAAATCTGCATAGTGCTGTATTCAGACTTTAAGGAGACTAATGGGATATCAATACATTGTTTTTTTTAAAGGTTATCTGCAGGAATGTTGAATGAATTTGAAACTGCAACACTCTAAAAATGTAAATGCATTTGAAGTAGTGATATTGTGTGGCTTCAAACACAGTTTAACATTTAATGGCTGCAGTATAGAGAAAGCTTTTTACATTCAGCTAGAGGCAGAAGTGATGGCATACTTTAATTGAATTATAAAAAGTTACCCTTTTGTCTTTATGTTCTTTTTTCAGAAGAATTCCCAACAGAAGTTATGTCAAAATAGACTGAAGGATAATCAATAATGGGTAAGGACAAAGTATTATGATGAACATGCTTTTAAAAGTAAAAAAAAAAAAAATCAATTTCTTGCAGCTTTGTGTTAAGAACTCAAAACAAACCTTCATTCATTAAAGGTAAAGGATAATAAAAAAAATAAGGGAAACAAATAACTTATTTATACAGTGACCATAGAATATATGAGTCCACTCTTATTGGCCAAACAGATAATCTAACAATATCAATCATGAATCATTAAGTCATATAATAAAGCCATATTTGAGAATAAACATTTTATTAAGCTACTGTATCATAGTGGAGTCGCTTTAACATTAGAAAAACCTGTATTTAAGATCTGTGTCTTGAACAAAGCAAATCAATGCTGCAGTTTGCACTTTGTGTTAGGTTTCTAAAATAACTACAAGTTAAAGGAATGAGCCTATTTTAAAATAGATTAGCCGACGTGGTATGGGTTCCAGACTGATGTTTTTCTTTCTTGGTCAATGTTTGCTTTCATTCTTTTGCAATTAAAGAACTACTAACCCCTAAAGCAATTTTTTACTATAAAAATAGATGTCATATAGAGTTGCCCACATGTTCCAGGCATTATCTGAAAATTTTCTGCACCTTTTTTGAAATCCCGCTTTTGTTTCTAAAACTTTGTCTTCAATGCCCTCCTTGGGTTAAAAGGGAGAGTCTCCATATAATTTTTGCTACTGGTTTCTATGGGGTTGTGACCTCACCAAGACAAAACTGACGTGTGCAGCGTTACCGTGGACAACACACACACTCGTGCGCTTGGACACTGACAATAAATTCAATAAGTGACTTAAAAGGAATACTAAAAAAATATCTATATTTTCTTATTATAAAAAAATGTATAATATAGTAAGTGCATTAAAATTAGATAAAAACAAGTCTGCATAATCAGTCCAGTGTAATATAATCATTTGTCATTAGTTTTGTGTCAGTCAATCAAAAGATCTAAAAGCTATAAAAAACAAAAAACACAAAAAAACATATAGCCTATTTTGAAAAGAAGAAATATGCCGTAAAATTAGACAAAAAAGAGTGTGCCTTTTTAGTCCAAATGATTTGGCATTCATTTTGTGTCAATTTGCACAAGACATCAAAGTTATTTTTGTTTCTCAAGAGTGTTTGGTTTGAGTATTTGTTGCTTATTCCCAAAACAACCATTGTTTGTTGGAGAACGGAGTAGCCAGCTGATTCTTGGAGCCAATGGCTCCAACCAGTGCAACTAAGGGCTACTGGCCTCCTCGTCCGGCCAATTTTTTTTTCCTCCCATTTCCACTGTCTCTCTTGAAGATAGTGAAGAGAGATCTGACAGATCTGTTGCAAAATCATCTTTGTGTGTTTTAAGGAACATTCAGAACGAACGCAGTGTCTGCGGTGAGTTCACCACTCTGCAATTTTAAATGCAGTGTTCACACCCTGGACCACATCTACTAGAAAAGCACTCGGAGAGCACATACCTCTGCCAAGTAGCTCAATTGTTCTGCACAGCCACCTTAAGAGCAAAGTCTATATATCAGTGAGGAAACTCAACAGTTATCCCAAATTCTTTATTTTTGATAGCTGATTTGACCCTTTGTGTTTAGCAGCTGAAATACTGCTGTTTATTACACACTTTAAATTGTAAAGTTTTGTTCTTATACTGACCTTGTCAAATTTAACATGAAGTCAGACAGTTGTTTGAAAACAAGCATGTTTTGATTTATATATTCATGTCTGTCATGAGTGTGTATTTGCAGGATTTCTTCTATAAAGTTGTAATAATTCATTTTGTAAATATATAATATAAAGCTCTATAAACATTGAAACATTGACAAGTATTCTATTTCTTTAATTTTTTAGTAACATGGAAAGTCTGCTTTTGAGATGTCTTCAATTTAATATGTAAAATGTATACAGAGTCCCTTATAGCACAGATATCTGTACTGAATGCTGATAGTGGGGTTCCTATTACTTTTCATAGATGTTCCTTTATCCTTGCTCTAGCCAGCAAGTAAACACACAGGGGTACAGCTTATCTCATCATCATTACATTATGTATTTGTACTGCAACACACTTTCCATAGCTCCCAGACAAATTTCTTACAGAGTTTAAATGCTTCTTAAACATATTTAAAAATGTTGAAATTGCCAAATAAACACCCATTCATGTGGCCCTATGGACAAGAGAAGTCAAGTAATCATTTACTGTAACCTAAATGAGTAACATCCATCAAGAAAAAATACTGGTTTGCATTATCAAATGTGTAGTTATGTTGCAAGGTAGCAATCACTACTAAAAGTCTCTTTAGCAATAATAATTTTCCGTGATGAGGAAGAAACCTCCTCCTTATTGCCAAAGCTCTGTGAAACTCCATGTGGAACAATACAGTGAGATCAAATCAACCCTTCACTGAGACTTAATCTTAGCAAAGACAAGTTGTATCTTTAAATGAAGCTGTGTTCATTTTATTGCTACACATTTCATTTCCACACTGGTGTGTTTTTGCTGTTTTGATGGAAAGTTCTTCCCCATGTTGTCCATGTTTTACTTTTTAAGGACTGATCACTTCTGAAACACTCTAACACCCATTCAGACACATGAGATCTGTATTTCAACACACAAAAGAAGCAGTGGATTAAAAATATCAGTCAGCCTTAAGTTATTTTAAAATACTAAATAGATGGCTTGAATTTAAACGTTTCATAGTAGTCTTTCTGCTTTCTGCTTCTGAATGCTGACAAAACCGAAGTTATTGTCTTTGGACCAGAGTCTCTGAAAAATACACTGATTAGTCGGTCAATTTATTTGGATGGAATTGAACTAATCTCAGATAATAAAGTAAAAAATGTGGGTTTATTTTAAATCAGGACCTGTCATTTAAATCCCATATCTAACAGTTTTCTAGAATTTCCTTCTTTAATCTCCGGAATATTGCAAAAATTGAAAATATACAGTCCAGGGATGATGCTGGGAAACTAGTTCATGTATTTGTTACTTCAAGGCTGGACTAGTGTAATTCTTTGATATCAGGAACTCCACAAACTGAGATCATATTTCTCCTATCTTAGGTTCTCTTCATTGGCTTCCTGTTAAATCTAGAGTAGGATTTAAAATCCTCCTTCTCATTTATAATGCCTTAAATGGCCAAGCTCCATCTTATATCAGAGATCTGATTATTACTTATGTTGCTAATAGAACAGTTTGCTCTCTATCTGCAGGTTTACTGGTGGTTCCTAGAATTTCCAAAAGTAGAATGGAAGGCAGATCTTTTAGTTATCAGGCTTCTCTCCTGTGGAACCAACTACTAGTTTTAGTCGGTAGGGCAGAAACCCTTTGTACTTTTAAGGCCAGGTGTAAAACTTTCCTTTTTGATAAAGCTTATAGTTAGAGGGGCTCAGGTTATCCTAAGCTTTCTCCATAGTTATGCTGCTATAGGCTTAGACTTCTGGAAGACATAAAGACAACTTTTCATCATTCTATCTGCTTCATTCAATCCCTATTCTTCCATCCTGCAGTATTTGTTAGTTCAATCTTTAACTTTATGCTCTCTGTTTGTTTTTCTCATCAAACTAGCTTCGTCCAGTCTGTTCCTGTTTGCCGTGGCTCCATCCTGGAGAGAAATGTCGGCTGGACTTCTACCATCAACACCTTTGTTTATAATTTTTGGAGCTCTACCTTTTTCAATTTAATTCAATTCTATTCAATTATACTTTGTTGATCCCTGAAGGGAAATTCAGTTTAGGTGCAGCCCGTCCAAGTATACTACACACAGAGAAAGATAGTACACAGACATTATACATGAGGTGGATGCGGTATCCAAAGCCTTGTTGCCGGAAAAAAAAGGTGCTGCCCTTGCAGTTAGAAAAACAAGAGTAAAGGATCACAAGGGGTAAGGGGAGGGGAAAAAATCATATTTCATACTTTATCCTTAGCAGGATCCATTTTAAGATTGCGAAAAACCTCAGTAGGAAGAAGCAACGCAGATATAAAGACAACATCTTGCAGGGAATGGAGGAAGATGAGAGGTGCGTGTATCATATCTGAGCATCAGTGTGTGTGCATACTGTATGTGTGTGCAAAGTAAGTTCATGAAGGTCAGTGTCCCTGACAGATGTATCAGTTTGTCCTGTTTCTCTTACTGTGACTAACTGGATGCGCTCTATTTCATCCTCTGACATGGGAGCTAATTCGGACCTTGTCTGCCTGGCTTTGTCTTTCCTAAATGGGGCCGCCTGTGGAGCTGGCTGACAGTTACCTTTTATATCTCTGCTTCTTTCTGTATATCTGCTTCTGTCTCCTTCAACCCCAGTTGGGCCTTGGCAGATGGTGGCTCATTCTGAGCCTGGTTCTGCTGGAGGTTTCGTCCTGTTAAAATGAAGTTTTTCCCCTCCACTGTCACTACATGCATGCTTGGTGTGAGGGATTGCTGTCGAATCAATGAGTCGATGCAATCAGCCGGTTTTCCTTAGATGGAAAACTTTTAACCAATCTGTGTGATTTGATTGAATTAGTAAAGTGCCTTAAGATGATATGGGTTGTGATTTGGCGCTTTATAAATGAACAACATTGAATTGCATTAAATCTTTATTCCATATTTTTTCCTGCTAAGGTGTTCTGCTCTCAATCAACTCTCATCAGTCCGATCTGCACTCCTGTCTATATAAACCTGCCTCAGACCAGAAGCTGAGGCAAGATTTTTGTCACGCCTCATGGTGAGTCAAGTCCAGCGTATTTTCTTTCTCTCTGCCTGTTGTGACCTGATTGCCTCTGAGACATTCATTTTCTCTGAGCCCCTGTCGGACCTGTTTTTTGTGCCTGACGGTTCTGACACCTCTTTTTGCACCCCTGACCACGATTCTGAATTTTGCAGTGGTTCTGACCACTGCTTCGACTATGACTCTGGTTCTGGATCTTAGATTGGATTAATCTCAGTCATCTGTCTTCCTGGTTCTGACCCCTGTTACAAATGCGACTCTGGTTCTGGATCTCAGATTGCAATTATCTCAGTCATCTGATCTCCTGGTCCTGATCCCTGCTCTGTCCCTGAATTGTGTTTGGATTATGTTCTGGATTTCCTGCAGTCATCTGGTTTCCCGGTTCCGACCCCTACTCTGGGCTTTCCTCCATAACACTCTGAGGTCAGTCATCTTATTAACCTCACCTATCTTGTTAACATTCTGACATTCTGTACTGGACACTCACCTACATATGTCCCTCCAGAAGAACCGGTTGCCATGGCTGACTCCCACTGCCGTTCCATCTCCAGACAATCCATTAAATAAAGTGTTAAACCTTTTTTCATTTTGTTCTAGCTTGAATTCTGGATCCACCATACACACAGTTATATAATTATTATATATTATTTCAACAACAAAATAGATAAATATCACATATTTCAAATATGTGGGGGGATGGTGGCTATCTTTAACACTCACTGGATAGGTAGGGTAAACCTCTAAACAGATTCTTATTCCATCACAGAGATACATGACAAACATCCATACCTGCACTCATTTCCAAGGGCAGAGAAAAGTTAATATAAAATGCAATCTTTCTGGACCGTAGTGAAAGAATACGTCATGGACAGGAAGAAACAGCAAACTACATTTAGGAATACTCTGAGTTGATATTTAAACCAAAGATATTCTTGAAGTGAAGCAACAGTCATCACACTGCACCAAATCTCAGCTCAGTAAACCTACATTTCTTTACATGTAATGTAAAGAAATGTAGGTTTACTTGTTTATGTAAACAAAGTTTACTTGTTTTTTGTATTTATTTCTTGATTAATAGGAGCTATACCAGTCAAAAATAAGAAGATCAACCTAATTTTGGCATTACATGTGCATATTATGCTGATAATATAAATATTGTGACTGATGAAAATGGAAAGCTGTCACACATATATTATACAAAGCACACATGCTACTTTGCTGCAACTGCATTGCAATTGGTAAGACAAAATAGTCTATTTCTCAAAGATCTTTCTAAATTTGATTTTCAGTCATAACATGAGGTTTTAGAAAGAAGAGCAACTACAGAGCTTAAAGACCTGTAGGTGCTCTTTTCAAACTGACTTGAACCAAAACAGTTTGAACTATACAGATCGACTTATTACCAAACAGGCAGGAAAGACTGAATATCACCAACACCAAGGTTAGGGCTTGGAGGTTGAAAAGTCTTGTTTAATTAGAACTGCTTTCTTGGACTTCATAAATTTATAAATATAGGTGAGATCATACACGATTTCCATTTTTTTATGAAAAAAGACAGATCAAACAAAATACCAAAAGAAGTTGCAATAAAATTCAATCCTCGATATATGTAGCTTTTCTTGCTATGCTGACTGTTACTGAGTCATCTTTTGCATAATATGAAGCTTTAAAAAACTTCATGTTTCAGTTGCGATAAAGCTAGAATATAGGCTTTATTTTAGGCTCATATAATTGTGCTGATGGCTCTAGAGCAGGGGTTCCATAAAGGGCCGTGTGGCTGCTGGTTTTCTTTCCACCCAAGCAGTAGCACACCAGACTACATTCATCTCATCAAGTGATCAGGTTAAGACTAGACTGACTTGATGAGATGACTATCGTCGGGTGTGCTACTGCTTGGGTGT
>JAUZNJ010030435.1:0-14790 GCA_034780135.1 Jordanella pulchra
AGAGGGCTCCAGCCCAGGAGACCCACGGCGCGCTCTGCTGGAGGAAAGATGGAGCGACAGGCTCCGGATCCCAACAGTAAGCAAGTTGTGTGGGCCGAACTGGCAAAACAACTCTTGCCAAAGTGTGCTGCTAAAAATGGGCTGTAAAGATGAGCAATGATAATTGAATGAGCACCAGCAGGAAATGTGTGGCCTTTTGGAACAGGAACACAACACATGAAAGAAGTTCTGTTGTTTATGTTTCACATGTTGATTTCAACTCTGCGTTTGGAAACAATCAAACAAACCTTTATAATTCAAAGCTTCCAGTAATCCCAATAATAATATAAATAAAAAGCTAATTAATACTTTATAATTCTTGTCTGTGATACAATAGCATTGTATGACAAGAATGATTTCTATTAAACCTTTTTCTTCACAGTGTTAGATTTCAATGGAAAATTATATGTGATTGATCAAAGCAATTGTTTTTTTTTCTTCATTATTGAATGGAAGAAAACTGCAGGCTTTTCATATCTTTTTACACTAAGAAATGTCAAAATTAATCTTGTAAAACCACCTTAAAGTAATTTCTGTTAAAGTCTGCCATAATATAGTGCAATAAAATTCTTTATTACGTGTCCTTCCTTACACAAAGGAAATGTAAATGAATTGTGCTGGTCAAAGTGGGACTACAGCCTACCAAAATAGTTTACAGAAATATAGCAAGTGGCTGAAGCTCTCAGTTATAAAACCCATAACACATGAAGGTGAGGAAGCGTATATGTGTCTCACACAATTCATGTTACATAAGAATGTATTTTTGTTTAACTCTGTGAGATGGACTGTGCCTATACTGTCTGTCATACCAAGGACCATGAGCAACTGTATAATTCGTGGTGGCATCTGGGGATTTCAGTAGATCCCTGTACTAACTGCATTGGCGCTATGAACCAAACTGCTTTCGGGCCCTAGCTCTTTTCACACTGCTAGCAGTATTAGGATTGTACATATTATGGTGACAGTAGACCCACCTCTGCCCTGCCTTATGTGCCCTCAGTGATTTTTAGTATCTGGATCACGTCTGTGTCTCTGTGGATCCATGTGCAAGGATCTGGTCCTGATCAGGCTGTTATTCCGGTTTCCCTAGTGATCCAATTTAAACCAACACCTTCTAAATTCCTTTAAAGATACCCTCCTGAAAAGCTTCCAAGCCTTCTAAGGGCAAGCCACCCGATTTCCTCAAATGTCAATGATGTTATAGGAGCAACCCCCACCCCGACATTCTATCCCTGCGAAAGAGTTTTCTTAAGCAGCAGACTCCATTCCACCTCCTCTGTTGGCTCTGATGTACATGTTATGAGAGCCGAGACCTACCGGTTTTCAGCTGAAAGTTAAATTACATGGTCATCAAACCCCCCAGAGAAGAGTTGGTACTCGCTGGACTGAGTCCAAATGCACCCTTGCCTATGATTCAGAAAGAGCTGAACTAGTATCTTGTTTTTACTGCTGTTCAAGCAAAGTTGAATGCAGTGTTTAGTGAACCCACATGCTAAAACAGAAAACTATCCAGTTCTGGTTGACCCACAACTACTGAACAGCTGGGCCCAATTGCTGTTTGCCAATGAGCCGTTAGAAGCCACTGACTGGGTCTCTTAGACAGAATGAACCGAACAGAGTCGGTAGGTCCCTTCCATTTCACTGTGCCGAAACCTTAAAATCCAGTTCCCCCTCTTTTCATCTGATGTTTAATAAGCACTCTGTTTGGGTGAAAGATGTGTTTTATCTGAAAGAGGCTTCTAAATTCCACTGTTGATGGTTTCTAAGTAAAAGTTCTGGGCTAAATGCTAATGCTCACTGGGCCGACTTAACAGACAACTTGTGTGTTACTAGGACGATCCCCTCCTGTCCGGTAGGTGTCTCTAGGCCACTATTTGTTCGTTTTTGCCCTTTTTTAGGAAGCAGGTAGATAGGCTGTTAATTGAACGGACCAGGTGGTTGATGAATACTGACATACAGCCAGTCACCTGCCCTGCTTGATTGGCCTCCAGACCAGACTGGACCAAGCAGCATTGGTCCACGTTTCTCTCTGACTAGCAATAAATGATTGTTTCTGTGGATCCACACGTCCGTCTCCCATTTTCAGCATCGTCTACGAGTGGGACGTGACAGTTACTATTTATATTTATCTTTTCCTTTTGTTTGAAGAGACTGCTACGGTAGACTCGTTAGCATCTTCAGCTCCAAGGTAGCAGCCATTTTGTGAGTTCTCTAACCCTTTTGTTCTAGCCGGGCCACCCAGAACCAGACCCCCTGATGCCAGCTAAGCTAACGCATTCTGTTTCAGTGTCATTACAGTTTAATGCATTTCTGAGTCATTGTTCATTTTTCACCTTAAATTGAATGAAACTTTACTGACTTGACTGCATTTATAATCTCTGCCTGAGTGTTATTCACATCTATCTGCTGCTATTTTAAAGGACACATTAAATGCACTAAGCCTTAAAACTTCCTCAGAGACTCTTGAACAGACTCTTAAACCCCCTTTCCCCTTTTTATTTACTTTTATTTACTTGTGCTTATTTTCAGTAGTGTTAGAGCTTGCATAGTTATTAATACATAATATTACTGTGATAAAGATTTTTAACCAATAAAGGTACCATTGTATTTTAACCCATGATCTTTTGTGGTTATTTTATGCAGTGAACACTTTATCACTCTGCCAAAATCCACCCTCCCTTTAGTTAGCATTTGAATGAACAGAGACAAATTCTTTGGTGGATGATTAATAACTCTGCTAATAGCACTAATATAAATTGCTACACTGGTTAAAGACAACTGGATATTAACAGCCAATCCCAAAGGCCCACCTTGATTAAAAGGCTAAGAACTCTGGTGAATAATCAGATTACAGTTATGACAATTTAAATAATAATAATTAACTGAGTTTACACTTGATTTGAACAACCTAATCATTAGCTACAACTTTCAGTCCGAGTTATATATTCATAATCTTCCGGTAAAATATCACAACACCTTCTATAATTCAAATTTTTGTGAGACCTAATATCAAGGCCCCTATTTGCACTCCAACACCACCGTCTCCTACAAGCCAACACCATGAATCCAGTCCTCAACTTCAAACTATCCACTAATGACCATCAACAGATCCTAAATCTGTCTCCACTTCTAAAGAAACATGAAGCCAAGAGATCTCCTTGTAAAGTAATGTATAGCTATTTTGATAGCCAGAAGACTTAAAAAACAATGACAACATCCCCTCCACAGATATAAATACTATAAAGTTGTTTAGGTTCATTGTAAGATTGGATGGAGAGTGTCTGAACATCAATCTTCAAGTCTTCCCATAATTTCTGACTGGGCCATTCCAACACAAATATGATTTAATCTAAAACCTTATATTGTAGCTCTGGCTCTATGTTCAGGCTTATTGTCCTGCTCAACGCAGAATTTCCACCAAAATCTAAGGGCCATGTCTTTTACAGGTTTTCTTCTCAATTAGACCTGTGTTTAGCCCTAGTAATCTTGCAGTTAACTGTCACACCTATAGCTCCTATGCTGCTATCAGCCCTTTTCAATTCACTTGTCAACTGCTATGTTTAAGTGTTCTTCTATTCAATTTCATGTCAATTTTAAGTCAATTCAGTTTATTTATAAAGCACCAATTCTTAGTACATATCATCTCAAGGGACTTTGCAAAGACAATTTGGCTGAGTCAGTATCAGTGTCAATTTATTTGTATACAACATACAAATCAACAGAATTTGACCAAAGTACTGTATAGTTCGATGGAATAAAACTAAATAACAACAATAGGAGAAAAATAATAATAAATTAAATAAATAAAATTAAAACTAAAACAAATATACACCATCACAACTCTTTTGAATCAAATACCAAAGAATAGAAATGTCTCTTGAGGAAAGATTTGTAACCTGCTGAGTTCTCATCACTCTAATCTGTTGCACAGTGGGACCTTTGTAAAGATTAAAGGAGCAAAACAACAGGATATAGTTCCCCACGCCAATTTCTTTTTGCTAAGTGTTATTAAAAAGCTAGATTCTTTAACAACCACTAACTTGTTCTCTTCCTTTTCAGAAGTTATAAGGCTTGCAGACTCCTACCAATTTCCATGTCAAAGTAAATGTTTTAAAAAATGCCCGTAGGTGTGAGTGTGTGTGTGCATGGTTGTGAGTCCTTGTGTGTCTATGTGTTGCCCTGCGACAGACTGGCATCCTGTCCTGGGTGTACCCCACCTTACGCCCATAGTCTGCCGGAAATAGGCACCGGCCCAACTGTGAACCGGGAGAAGATGGATGGATTGTAAACACATTACATGGTCTTGTAGTTATTTGGTAAATCTCAGTGCTGGTAGTCTCATTTTACATCTCCAACTCTAATGAGGCAGATTAAATCAGAATACAAAGCAACCATTTGGGAATGGTTACAAAAGGCTTCCATTTAAAGTCCAATAGAGACCAAGCTGTGTTGGCTTTATTTCGACATCTTTATGTCAACCACAATAAAAAACTCTAATAAAGAAAAAAGAAGAAAAAGGGAGCGCAAAAAAAGTTTTAACTACACATAAGAACTAAAAAAGTAGTCCGCTGTGGAACTTAATGGGAGGGTATTGACCTCTAGATGACCTAAGATAATCTTTGATACTTTTTAAACTAAATTAGCATAAACAACTATTTCAACTGCACAAAGCTGCACTAATTAGGCACTAACTATTCTATTTGGGGAGTTTCATCACATAAGTTGGATTTCACTTCATATACTTAGAGTCATAGATTTTATAAATCTAAGAGTCATAATAAAGTCCTATTTTTTCATCTGAGATGCAGCAATAGGCGGCGCTACAAAGTATTAACTGAAGGCGACTGAATGATTTTGCAAACCCAATTTTTCCATTTTTTTATTTCTTATAAAATTTTAAAATGCATTTTCTTTTAACTTCATGATTGAGTCCCACAGGGGACTGAATCCTTTCACAAGACACAGGTAATATAAATAAGGTTTTGAGCTTTTTTGATTTGCCACCCTTTTCCCAATTCCCCCTGTATTCCCCTCCAAAAAATATCACTGTAAACATCCCTCTCCAACACACCAAAGGTTTAAACTGTGGAGTTTAACTATGGTTAATGTGGAGGCAACATAAATAAGTGCAGTCATGGCCTTGCTCTAGAAACCTCAGGTGATTAAAGTTTTTGCAAAGGCACATTTCTTTCTGGAAGTGGCCACCAGAAGATACGCATACTGTAATTTTAGGTTTATACATGGTTAGCAACAGTACTTTATAATCAGTCCAGTCAGTCATCCAAAATCGAATTAGTTTCAGAAATACTCAGTTTAGCCTCTTCCTCCATTATCCTCATATTCCCTTTAAACTTCACCATGTCATTTAGCTGCCAAAATTGCTGGCTGCTAAGTGATTGGTAGATTTCTCAACATCAAAAAACACAACAGGTTTGCTTAATAAAGTTGCTGGTTGGTATATGTTTGGTACTTTTGTATCATAGGCTACAAATAATCAACTAACTTTAACATTAATCTGCATTCTAGTTATTTCTTTTCAGGTTGGTTCTTGTTTTTTTTTTCTGTGTGAGAAAAACTGTTATTTTTTCTTACACACAGATGTCTTTTTTGTCATATAAAGGGAATACAGTATGTAGCCATGTTTCCATCCACATACCATGCAAATTTTGTGCAGACATTTATTAAACATGTTCCTATCAACTAGAGCAACTTAACTAGGCAATTCATGAACAGTCAAAGGGACAAACAGTACTAGCCAGAACCTTGCAATAAATGTTTTTAGAAAGTGGTTGAAAGAAGAACATATTTTTATTTCAGGAACATTTATGATGTGTATTTTTTACCCTTTCAGCCTTTTTACATAGTTATTTAATACTACAGTTAATCCTGGTTTCTTTGTTCTCAGCTTACGTTTCTGCAACCTGCAGAAAAAAGGAATTTGCTCTCCTTTTCTTTAACTCTAATGTGACCAATGCCTCCTACTTTGCCTGAGACTGGTGTGGGAACCTCATCCAAACC
Source organism: Jordanella pulchra (assembly GCA_034780135.1). Taxonomy (NCBI): domain Eukaryota; kingdom Metazoa; phylum Chordata; class Actinopteri; order Cyprinodontiformes; family Cyprinodontidae; genus Jordanella; species Jordanella pulchra. The sequence continues at coordinate 6,058 of JAUZNJ010030435.1, forward strand.
AACACACAGGGAGACAAAGTAAAATGATCTTGCAGCTTTTTACAGCCTGGAACCATTTTATAGGAGGGAAGTCAGTCCCATCTGAAAACAATCACGGCCCGTGAGGTCCTCCACAGGGAGCGAGGACTTGTTTCCCACTGCAGCAGCTGGTACAGCATGAGGACGAGATGTATAAATGTAAGTTCCCTGTATGTGTTGCACACATTCCCTGAGTAAACACCTCAATAGATGTTATTTCACATAGGCTATAGAAATCATTTTGTTAAAAGTGCAACGGTTTGGAAAAGTTTTTTGTTACAGATAAGGTCATAAATGAAAAAGTAAAAAAATTGAGCTCTATAAATATTGTTTTTTTTTATCTTCACCATGGTAGCAGGACATTTTCATGAATATAATTCTAACTAAATGTTTTCAGAAGATGAAATTAGGTTGCTAATCATAGCATAAGATTTAAACCTTTATCGTTGCTAACAATCCAGATTTTGTTCCTTTCAAATGTGCCTTTTTTTTCAAACAGCATATTCAAATCATCTGTATCATCCCATTGCTGCACTAAATGGTCTCTAAAATGTCTTTTCTCTCCCCATCTTTCCTTCTTCATTAATGCGACCAGAACTATGAGTTTTGACCAGAGCTCTCTCCATATTTTGTAGCTGTTATCTCTGTCAGTTAGTGCATGATGTCCAATCGCTCCTTTAATATCATTCTGCATTTTAATCATTGAATAGAAACAGAAACATTTGTCTCGCTCTCCTCTGAACCACAAAAAACCCATCTAATAACCTCTCTTTGCAATTGTATGGTTTTTATACAAGCTTGGAATTTCTTACATTCAGTCAGATTCTGATTCTAATTTCTTTTTTATAATTTAAGTTTTATCCCAGTACTAAAATGCTTTGCAACATTCTTTAGGTCCATAGAGTACAGTCTTTTTTTTTTTTACCTTTTCCCTCCTTTCTTCCTTATAGACAAGCTAGCTAGTTTCCCAGTCTGCAGATTTAAAACAAACTTTTTGAGCTCAAGGGATGTTGTTCTCATACTTCTCAGCAGAGAAGTGCAGGCACCTCCTAGAGCTCCAGCTCTGAGACCGAGACACTACCCTGCTAATGCATCTGTTAGTATTCACCACATTTTGCTCACAATGTGATAGAAACAGTTCTGCAAAATGTATTTAATGAAAAAGTCATTCCAGAGAGAAAAGGGGAAGGAAAAGTCCATCTAAACCTTCTGAAAACCTGCCTGGACAAACCTAGCAGTTTGTAAACATTGTTTGGTAATGGACTCTTGTCTGTCCATAACTGCACTTTGTTATGGAAAGAAACCTTTGGCGAAACAAACTACTGATTAGATGTAAAATAGTTTTCAAGTTAGTAATTAAAGGATTTAGGTTAGGAAATGAATATATGTTGTTTTGTAATTACTTTGTTGGACAATTTAATTTGGGCTCATTAAATCAATTTGCCTTTTTAGAAGCAAATGGTATGAAAACACCAGTGATTAGCATCTATGTCAGATAAAATGATAACATGGCTTTTAGGTGGATATCAGGCTGACATCTGGTGCCAGTGATAGAAGTTATGGTCCAGCACAGGTCCAAAGCTGGCTCATTTGTTGCCCACCTCTGAGAATAGATCAGGGTCCCATGACAGGCTGTAATTTTTTCTGGCATGTGTGCAAAATGTGTATTGCGTAAATCACACATTGGCCTGACTAATTTTTCCTATGTGGGACAGAGTAGTATGCTTGTTCTGCTCATTTTTTAAACGGTGTTTCTTTCAGCCAGAGAAAAAGTGAATCCCTCCCAAATGTGTTGGCAAAACCGGAGGAGGTAATGGTTGACGTTGCTAGAGACCAGAGATTTCCTGAAGCACCAGGACTACAGGGCCATTTGAGTCATCTAAGAGAAAAATAAGTTTTAGAAAGGGCGCATATGTAAAACCAAATATTTCTTTTTGAAGGGATCTGATGTCTGTTTTCAGTTTAGGTCATATTTAAATATACAAACTAGAATAACCTGCATCAAAGACTGTGTTTTTTAAGAATCAGTTTAACTTATTTGCAGAGATCAATAATTGCTCCCAAATTTCTCCTTCAATGGTAAAAAATAAACAAAACAAAAAAAAACTGTACAGACCAAGTCTCCTGAATCCAGTGATTAAGAACTTACAAAAAATTTTGTAAATATTAATATAAATAAACATCACCTTTGCAAACTCTATCCATTTTCAAAAGTAAACATAAACCTAACTGCCCAAAAAACATCTGGCAAAGACCCCACATATTGGGTGTTGTATACTGGGTAATAAAAAGGCCAAAGACGGAGAGTTTGGTCAGTAAACGATTTATTGAAACACAAACAAAAACTATTACAACATTCCAAACTAATGTTTGATACAATTTAGAAGTAGACTGAAGTATTAAAAACAAAAATGCAAATTTAACAGGTTTATTACATAAAATAATCTCAGGAAAGTAAACAAATGCTTTTGCTGGGGCACATTGAAGAATATTACTGTGGTTCTTGCACTATAATATATATATATATATATATAAAATATTTGCATATGACTGACTGATGCGTGCATATTTCTTGTAAGATCTACATAAATCAAGCTTCTAGCATTGTAGCAAGCCCTTTGCCATCCTAATGTTCTGCTTTTACAGATTTATCCCTTTGTTATAAAGTGTTTGGAAGGCAAACAAACAAAAAACCAATCATTTTGTTTAAAAATGAATGAGCTTTCTTATACAACCACAGCTCCCTCTGCAGACTGACTCAGTAAGTCCATTTTTCTCTGCTGACCTTATCTAATGGAGCTGAGTAAAATAAAACAACAGTTAAAAGAACAGACAAACACCACAAAGTTACCCAGTGGGGCTCCTCATATTTTTCAAAACCTATAAAAGGTATTAAAGCTGCATTTTTAGAATATTCAAAAAGGTTGGTGGAAAACTAGAAACCCCCAATGCTGTTTGTGTTACAGATAACTATGGGTGTAGGAATAAATCCATGATTTCATTTGACATTATTTGTATCTATTCACGATACCAATATCGCTGCATTTCACAAAATAAATTTGTACTGATTTGAAGTCCAATCTTAAATTTGCAAAATATTTATAGTCAAACATCCATTTCAATGTATTTTTTAACTCTTAACCCTCCAGCCACTAGATGGCAGCACATCACCCAGAAGCCTATCATTCAGCTGATCACAAAATCTTGGGAGTTTTTCCATAGCAATATTTTGATTAAAATTGCAACATATTGTTTCTGTTAATATATCAGGATATATTGGGATAAATTGTATCGTGACACACGTATCGCATTGCCAAAGTCTTGCTGTCACACCCTTAGACAACAGTATGTCATCGTGGGGCATCAAGCTTGTATTTGTAGCTTCAGTCTGTTTTTGTGAGTTAACCTAATTGATGATCCTTTATATCTGCTAGTCGATCCATTAAAAAAAGTTCAGTGAAAAAAAGGTTCAAAACAGTAGAGATGTTTAAACAAACGCAGTTCATATTTAAAAGCAAGACCATTTTGATATTTTTTTTACATCCATCGCGCTGTGAGTTACACAACTTCCTGAATGGAGACGGTAAAAAAAAAAAAAAAAGTTGTTCTTACCCCCCAGAAAAAGCTGCATATTGGTTAACTCGATGTGACAACTATTATTTTTCTTCATCTCGAACATACGAAAAGACTTATGCAACAGATATATTTTTCCTCACAGCACGACTGGACAGTTTATTTTTTTAAATAACAGTATACAGGCCACACTCTTAAAATTTACAGCAAATAGCTTAGCATCTGACCATGTTTTTCAAGAGGTTTCCCCACTGGGTTTGCATTGATACAAATATTTGCATTGATACTGCTGAGTAAACATGTGTATAGAGGCACATAGGTTTGCTTCTGTGGGCGTAAAATAACAGGAGTAATATTCATACTCACTTCTACATATTTGGAGCCAAGTTCTAGTTACACTCATGTTATATTTGGACAAGCCTTCCACCAAAATATTTCCCTTAGTTGGCTGAAGTGTCAGTGGTGATGTTTTGTTGGGTTGCTGACACAGTAGTAATGAAACAGTAAAGTTATTCATTGTGGGACCAGAAGCCTCAAGCATGAAATCTGGAGGTAGAGAGCAACAGAACAAGAAAGATAGATGTACACCTGTGTAAGCAAGTTACGGAAAACACTTCAGCAAAATTTATTCCAGTTTGAGGGAATTGATTCAAGGCTCCTTTATATTTTCACCATCTCCCTTCCCAGCCCCTTAATGCATTTTTAAATCAGTATAAATATATGAAAGGTTAACTCCAAGCGCCACCACAACCATTGATGATACCGGGCTTTAAGATAGACTTTATCCAGCAGTCAACATTCTGTCCCTCAGTAAGATTTTATTACAGTCATTGCTGACTTAGAGGGTTTAACCAAAGGAAACGGCTGAAAATAAGTTTGTCGGCTCAGTTTTGTTCAAAATAGTTTGTATGAATCCCAAAAGGAGATGTCTAGCTGCACGGAGCCCAATCATTGCTTACTGCCGCCGCGCAAACATGTGAAGTACATTTAAAACAATTCAGGACTTTGGCAAAAGACAAAAAAAAATAAAAAAATTAAAAATTAAATAAAAAGCTCAAAATCGTGAAAAGAACAGGCTTGGTTATTGTTCAGAATAAATTAAGTGAACAGTTTAAATGAAATGAACAGTCATATTTCGTTTTATCTGGGAAACTTTGAGTACTTCTTAGCTTATAATTGTGGAATTTAAAAGCTTTTTTATGCAAAAAAAAAAACTTTAAAGATGAGGCTGCAGGTCTGTGCACCAAAAAAAACTGAAGTGCTACATAATGTAATGAGAAATTAATTTAAAAAAGGAAATTAAATGATCTAAGTCTGACACTCAAACATCACCCTGTTCCACTGATGTCAGTGACAGACTTCTACACAATTAGCTAAAAAATCAACATCCTTGGAATAGAAATCACTGACAAAACATTTCAAACGTTTTCTTTTTTCCTTTCTTTCTAACACCTATCCCATAAACTGTTTTATACAATCTGTAAAATACTCAGACACCACCTATTTTATATAACCCATTTTATACAAAGGGAAACTAATCAAGTCAACATTTTACATGGTTAGAATATCTATAATCAAGCCAATGACATGAAGTTTACGACAGATATTAACTCTGTTAATCTACATAAAGGAAGAAAGCAACTTAGTTCATAAAACAAGTTATGGGTTAAGAAAGAAATTATGAAGGATTAAATAGATGAAGAAAAAAAAGGCAGAAAAGCTAAGAAACCAGATAAAAATCAGTCAGTGTTTAGAACGAAAGTCTTTAACAGCTGTTTTAACTTTATAAAGTGTATAAAGCGTCTGCTGGACGGTTTCCGGGCCGGACAGAACCAGCCTCCAAAACTTGTACGTTTGTGAGGCAGTTAGTGTAGAAAAATGTTTAAAATCCCTCCTGAGCGAAACAAGTCGCTCCATCCTGGAGAAGTTTTAAAGTTGGCATTTTTAATCATTTCTTCTTGGATCATAAATTTTCTAACATTTAGCTATTATTTATTGTTCTGCAAATCAAAAAAAGGATAAAGAAAATCAAGAAATTTGACTTATTTTGTTTTTTATCCTTTAGTTTTTAAAAAAAATTTTTAACATTTTTTGCGATTTTTTTCTTCCAAATTCCTATTTTTCAAAGTTTGCTTTTGCAGATTAAAATTCTTGAAATGAAATTTTCAAATTCACTTTTGGGGAGGAAGGAGGAGCAAAGACGTATTTCTACTGGTGTGCATGGATGTTAACATTTGCATTAGGCTTGAAGTGAAGCGAATGAGAAACGTAGATTAAAAAGAACGCAATTTGTAAAACTTAATCTAAAAGAAAATACTAAAGAAAATTACATTTGAAAATATATAATGAAAAAAATAATGTTGAGAAAAACTTAATTTGGAAAGAACTACAATTCATAAAACTGCAAAATTACCCTTAAACCTTATTTGGATTATGTTTTTTTTTGGTTAAAAAACACGTTCTTTGCAATAATGGATCAAAATTCACTCCATAGGTGACATATAGAATATTTGAACTGTTAATAGCTCCAGTTCTACTGGGGTTCTGTCCCATTAAGGGGTCTAAATGGTCACTTTCTGCAGGGTCTGATATTATGCAACCAGTTACTTCATACGGGAAGTTTAAATGACCACATGTTCCTCTTCCCTTTTAACTACCTCATGTCATCCAATCAGCAGATATTGTGAGACTGAAAAGACATTTTAAATGTCCAAACTACAGGGAAGAATAGGTTTATTGGGTCAAGATGAATGAAGGAATTCTACCAAGTGGAGAAAAAATACAAGCAGCAGAGGACCAGAACAGGCCACTAAAACCGGACCATGAGATGAGGCAGCAGGGGTCTCTGGGGGGTGATTTATTGATGAAAAGCCTACCTTAGTGTTGTGACCAAATAAAATGCACCTTTGGGATACTGTGGTATTAAAGATTAAAGTCAAAGACGTGCAGCAAAAAAAGTCTGAGGCAATAATGTAAGTTTATGATGAATAATTTCGACAGCCTGTTTGAATTAAAGCAGTTCTGGGAATAGAAAGGCTCCAAGTCTGTATAAACAAGGCAGAAGGAGAGGTTATTTTATTCCCTGATTCAATGCATTGTCAGGAAAGTTCTGCACACAGCATCACGGTCCGGATCTCATTTCGATGAAAGCCAGTTTGTCCTCCTCCGGATTTAGCAGCTTTAAGAGTTAAGGAAAGAACAATACAAGTCTATAGCACGGCTAACCCCAGAGCTAACACTAGCTAAATGTGCTTCTAATGTGAACCATAGAAGAAACCCTTTAACTCTGTACATGCATATTAGATCTTACAGACGTGTTTAAAATGGAAACCGATTGTTTAACAGCCAACTGTTTGTTCTTTCACTGCTATGATCATCATAATAATTGTAAATATTGTTATTTAGCTGAAAACATCTTGTGTCTCTGCTATTCTTTTGTTGACGTCGCCTAAACTGAGGTTGATTCTCTGCCATCACAGGTTTTGGACTGGTGAATAAAATAAAAACTCTGTCTAGCTTTACTCAGTGGAGCTTCTTGGGCTGCGACTGGTTGGTGCCTCTGGAGGAAGTCGAGGTTTTGACCTCAGCTGAGAGCAGAGTCATAATGTCTCCGAGGGCCTTTTGGATCTCAGCCCCAAACCTGTGAGAGTCCTGAAGAAGTAAAAAATATGAAAGAGAAAAGGGTGAGAAATGAGAAAGAGTTATTATATTTGGACCTTGGTTAATCCAGCTCTTTTAACTTGTCTCACATGTTGCTGAATATCAACCACTAATATTTACATTTGAGTTTGACTTAACTAGCAGAGCGAAGAGAAGAATAGTTTATTCCACTCTGTCCCTGACCTCTCTGCTCTGCTCTTCCTGGTGTTTTCTAACAAACCACTAAATGCTTCACAGAGCACCTGGATTTATTGTTTAATGACCTTTTCTACAGATGCAAATATATTCGAGATTTTATGGAAAATTTCTATTGGCATTGTTTATTTATTACTGCAAGTCTCAAAGCAGAAAAGCTTGAGGAAATTTTGTATTTACATTTTCATTCTAACTGAAAGCACATCTGAGAGGAAGAAAGTGAAAACAAGTGATCCTTACAGGCTGAACTCTTTGGGATCTTTGGTTCTGAAACAATCGGAAGCTAGCTGACAGCTTGACAGGATGTAGACAGGCTGGATATAGAAAGCTTGAATTCACGGAAGTTTGGAGGGAAAACAGAACTGAAACTTCTGACCGGATGAGCTGTTTTCCAAGGACCTGTCCTAAAAGCCGCTTCAGAAGTGAAGTGAATAGACATTTTACTTACAGTCTCACTACAGGAGTACTTCGATGAAACGTGGAAGTTTATGAGGTCTTCTCCAACAATGATGTATGAAACCCCGTAACCGTCATCTGCAACCTAATGAGATAAAAATCACAAGACAGAAGAGGTTATTATGCAGCTTCTACTGCAGGTTCCTTCCTGTTTTTCACTCTTCTACTTTCTGTCATCAAGCGCAACACATGTAGTTATCTTTACACTGTAAAACTTCTATCATTTGGGCTGAAAAAATATTGTCAGGTGTGTAAACCTGCACTGCGAAAAACGTTGCATTTTCTTAAAATAAGGGGACTTTTTTCTTGAATTGAACAGCTACGTGAGACACTTTGTGAATGGAATAAGAAAAATTATCTTATCTCAAGAGTAAAACGAATAAAAATAATTCCATTGGCAGATGATGTTTTTTTCCTACTCAACTAACTTTGAATGTTAAAAAAACTTGAGCCTTCAACTTAAAAGCCAACTTCAATCTTACAATGTAAACTGCTCTAAAGAGATGCAGACCATTGAAATAACATGTTCAGTCATTAACAATGCAGATGACAAATTTCCCCACTGATGGATAAAAAGCTCTTAATGAAAAGTATGATTCCTAAGTGAAAAGTTTAAGATCTGTCATTTATTCATCATTTCACATAAGTTAAGAAAAATTAACATTTCAAATTACAATAACAGAATTCAAAGTTTGGACAACAACAGCAAAAATCAAGATGATTAAGTAGAGTCAAGAACAAGGAAACCTCTGTTATTGTTGGGATCCGGAGCCTGTCGCTCCATCTTCTCTCCAGCAGAGTGCGCCTCGAGTCCCCTGGGCTGGAGCCCTC
>JAUZNJ010030436.1:0-13034 GCA_034780135.1 Jordanella pulchra
CCCCCCCCCCCCCCCCAGGCGGGAATGGACCACAAAGCGGGATTCGAACCCGAGTCGCCCGCGTGGAGGACCGAGGCCTCCGAACATCTTGCGCGCTAACCACTGCACCTCTTTCCTTTCCTGCCTGCTTTAAAAATTAGCACAGTATAAATAAACCTTAAAAAAATGAAAAGAAAACTGGAGCTAATTCTTCACATCGAGTCAGAAGAATCGGTTCCTAATCCTGAACGTTCGACCCAAAGTTCTGCCTGATGACCCGTCCAGAGGTCCAGTAGCTCCGAGTGTTGCTGGATCCTGGAAGGTGTGGAAAGCTGAAGGCAGCAGCAGAAACACCTGGTGAAGTTCTGCTGGTTGGAGCTCTGAGCCAGAGTTCTGGTACTGCAGCTGACCCAAAGTCCAATAGGTTTGATCCTGGGTCCAGATCCTTCACTTCATCATCAAACATCCCAGAGGAACCGAGCCTTGGAGGAGCTGCAGGGACCCGGCATCTCCTGAACTAAAACCAGAACGTTCTGGTTCCTTTGGGCCCCAAAGGGAAATGTTGGATCTCAGTAGAAACTGGTTCTGACTTAGAACAGTGGACTGAAGCTTTCAGATCCAGTGGGCACAAAGGTTCTGGTTCCGAGTAAAATTCTTGGACCTGCAGTTGAAACCAGAACCCTGACCCGTTTCTGACCCATTCAGCTCCTCAGCAGAACCAGTTCTAGCTTCATGTTTAGGAAACTTCCAGTAATAATTCAGGAATCCTTTGTAATTATTTCACCGATTTATAGTTTAATACATTTTTAATTCCGGATTTAATCCATAAATCATCAGTTGATCTGCTTGGTTTCCTGAATGAAGGAATTTCTCCAGAACAGAAAAAGGAGAATCTCGGCCGGACCGGGTCAGAATCAGAACCCGCCGCTACTGAGCAGAACCGAACCTGCAGGACAGACGCTTGGGTAGGTCTCAGAGCGCCCCCTGGTGGATCAGGAGGATAACTGGTGGAAGTTGGTGATGAACAAGAAAACAGGAGCATCAGCTTCAGTAGAAAAATAATCTTTATTCAACCTTTGTCTCCAGGACAGAGAACCTGTTCCACATGTTCAAGATGTTCCACATGTTCCAGATGTTCCACATGTTCAAGATGTTCCACATGTTAAAGGCAGAACCACATCAGGAAGGCTTCATCCCACCGTCTTCCTCAGACTCTTCATCCTGCTCAAAGCTCCTCCCCCTCCGCTCCTCATCGCCTCCCGGATCCCCTGCTGACAGTCCGGGCAGCGCTCTGCCACGGCACACAGAACCTCCTCCAGAACCTCCTCGGTGTGCGGGTCAGGCAGGGCGCTGCTCTCTGACAGGCTGTGCTTCAGGAAGCCTTCATCTCGGATCAGAGCGACGATCCACGGCTGAGTCCGAACGCAGCCTCCCAGGGCCTGCAGGGACAGACGCCACAGCTCCGCTGCCTCCTCCCAGTCGCTGCTCGCCGCAATCGGACCAGAACCGGGGCGCGGGGCACCCTGGAGGAGCCGCAGAGCTGCAGAGAAGAATCGTCTCTGGGCGGCCTCGGCCGGACCTGGACGAGAGGACCGACAGTGAGAGAGACGGACAGCACATGATCCGAGCTGCCGGGGTTCTGATCCGCTTCAAATCAGCAGGAGGTTCTGAACAGTTTGACCTTTGGTCTTGTTCTGACCTGGACCACCTGATCCATTGGTTCCAGAACCGCAGTAAACATTGTATTACAACAAATCGAACTTAATCTTCTCCTTTAATCACAAACAAAACTTAAAATTCCTAAAAATGACATTTATTGAAAGAACCTAAACTGTAGAAAATAGTTTTTTAATTTCAGCTGAAGTCAGTAAATCTGCTCCAACAGAGCTTCTCAGAAAGCGTCTCTGAGCTAAACGGATCGGTTGTTCTCACTGAGGAGCAGCAGCTGCTCAGGATAATTCTGGTACATTTACAGAAATGTTTATTACTGTACATCGTTCAATAAATGTTTTAGTGTTAATTAACTGAGAGCATCTCTTCCTGAACGCAGCATCAGCAGCAGGAAGCCTGGTCAGAGTGGAGCTCAGGTTCTCCATCCAACCTGACTGAGCTGCAGATGTTTGAAGGTTTCAGTCTGGAGATCAAAACTCGTCTCATTTCAGTTTAAAAATCACATCTAGAACCATTTTCTGCAGCACACGAACTCTGACCTGCAGCTGGAGCCTTTAATCGGCCAATCATGAGCCCCAGAGTGCAGTAATTGGCTGCTAGGACCAGGAGGCGGGGCTTATTGACCAGAACAGGAAGTGCTTCACTCAGGTGGGCCTCCAGGGTTCTGAAACACGGATCCTCCCTGGAAACAGATAGTTGGACGGATCAGCACCAGGCGGCGCCACCAGGAAGCTCGTGGTCCTGCAGCAGCTACCTGACGCTCTCCGGCTCCGTCACGATGATGTTCAGGAGGGCGGAGCACGCCGTCTCCATGCCAGGGTCTCTGGTCAGCGCCGAGCCGCTCCTCCCCCTCATGGAGGTCCAAGTCAGTTTCAGGAAGTCCACCAGGAGCAGCGGGGTGTCCAGGCCTAGCAGGAGCCTCCGGGGAGTGTCCTCAGCTGACAGGTGGCACAGAGCTGGAAGGAGGTACCTGCAGAGGGGGCGGAGCCTGTATGAGACCGGACAGAACTGCTCCCACAGATCCAGGTTCATTCCTTTACCTGAGGGCCTCCTCGCCGGTCCAGACTCCTGCCTCCTCACTGACGGACACCTGGGCCATCCAATCAGAGATGCCCTGCCCAGAGCCTCCCTCCTGAAGGTGTCGCCGTGCGAAACCGACCAGAAACGGCAAGAGTGCGGCGACCTCCTCCTTCAGGCAAGACGTCTCCTCAGCCAGCCACGAGCAGAGAGCTCGGAACGACGCCAACACAAACGGCTCGGAGAAGCGACCGGGATCCACCTGAGGAAAGAGGAGAGGTGTGAGAGTCTGAGCGCGCTCAGTAGGACCGGCGGCAGACGGAGGAGCCGCCCTGACCTGCTGCAGGTGGAACATGACGGCGGCGAAGGCCTCCTGCAGAACCCCGAGGACCTGCCGGCTCTGCTGCAGGCTGAGGGACGAGCCGGGAGGCGGCGCCGCGTCTACCGAGGTGCAGGCCTGCTCCATGGCGGCCTCCATGATCCGGTAACATCCTGTAGGGAGCAAGAGTCCGGTAAATGACTGGGTCTGGTCGGTTCTGTTTGGGTTCAGTTGGAACCACTGGGAAGCAGAAAATCTACAGACTCTCCTTCAGTTTAATCCGATTCCTACAGACAAACGGAACCAGTCGGACCTGAAAAGGTTCTGACCCACCGAGCTGCAGGAGTTAACCAGTAAAACCCACTTCCTCTTAACGTTTGAATTCCTGTTCCAGTGGCATTTCTGAATCCTCTGAGAAAAGCAGCGCTTGGACCAGGCGACCCGGTAGGACCCGGTAGGACCCATTTACTCTACCTGTGAGCGTCTGCTGCAGCTCTGGCCTCACATCATTTCCAGGAGGTTCTTCCAAACCCATCCGAACCTCCACACAGGCCCGGTTCACCAACAGGCAGCAGAACTTGGGTGAGCCAACCGACTCCCATCCGTACAGGTCCAGCAGGCAGGCGCTGAGAACCAGAACCGGGCCGATCTGTCTGGGTGTCAACTTGGCCTGCAGCATGGGTCTCAGCGCCGCCCACAGGCTGCTCACAGCCTCCTTCAACTCCTCGCTCTGAGACGCCACCCCTGCTGGGGGCAGGAACGGCACCAGGCAGGAACACATCTGGAAGCGGGTCAGGTCCGAGGACCGGCAGAAGTCTCTGGAGAGTCTGAGCAGCAGAGAAAGCAGCTCTGCTTGGTGATTCCTCCAGGCTTTCTCTTTGGTTTTACTGCAGAGAAGGATCCCGAGAAGGGAGAGCGCCCTCTGGTGGGTAAGGATCCGGTTCTGCTCCAGGGCCCTGCAGAGAGCGGGGATGGCCCCCCGGTTCAGGAGCTGCTCGGGCCCCCTGGGTAGAGCGCACACAGCCGTCAGAACCTGGAAGCAGTCTGCAACCATGGCTTGGTCCAGTTTGGAGGCTTCCTGAGCGTCTTGAGATCCGTCTGCATCGCCGCCTTCATCCCCAGCAGACCTCCTCCTCTCCCTCGCCTCATCGCCCCCGGGCCGGTCCTCTGGGCCCAGCCCGGCTCGGTTCTGCAGGTTACGCACCGATCCGCCAGCTAAGAGGCCCAGCAGCAGGGGGACGGTGGCAAGCAGCTGTGGGTGGGCAGCCATGAGAGGGTCGGTGCTCAGAGCGGCCAGCAGAGCCGTCCCCAGAGAGAGCAGCTCCTGGGGGGGCAGGGCCGAGCCGTCGGCCCCCCGGACGGCCGTCACCAGGAGCCGGGCCGGCAGGTTTAGGCCCACCGCCTCAAAGATCCGCCGCATGGTGGCTTTATCCAGCTGGTTGGCCGGGCACAGACGGGTCATCTGCAGAGAAAGAGAACCGATGTCAGAATCGGTTCTACAGACAGATCAGGTCCAGTTAGGTCTAATTAACCCTGAACATCAGACCAGAGTTAGAGCAGACCAAGTGTCATGGCCGAGTCAGAAACAGATCACAACCAGGGATCTGGAACCAGAACTCTGCCGCTGTAAAGCACTCCAAGACACGACTAATGGAACACCGATCAAACCCAGAAGAAATGACCTGGCCTCAATTTCACCCGACCGGTCCACTTCTGAGGACGGGTCAACTGTTGATGGGTCACACCTGAACCAGCTGGTTCTGAAACATGCCTACTGGGCCTATTAGTTGCCTCCAAACTCTTATTTGATATGCTTGAAAACGTTTTGCTAATAATAACGTCATGATGACAATTTATTTGGCTTTGGTCCATAACAGCGTAGCAGGATGAAGGTCCAGGGCTGGAAAGACAGACGGGTTCTCCTTATTAGCTAGCGGGTTCTCCTTTATTAGCTAGCGGGATCTCCTTTATTAGCTAGCGGGTTCTCCTTATTAGCTAGCGGGTTCTCTTATTAGCTAGCGGGTTCTCCTTATTAGCTAGCGGGTTCTCCTTTATTAGCTAGCGGGTTCTCCTTATTAGCTAGCGGGTTCTCTTATTAGCTAGCGGGATCTCCTTTATTAGCTAGCGGGATCTCCTTTATTAGCTAGCGGGTTCTCCTTATTAGCTAGCGGGTTCTCCTTATTAGCTAGCGGGTTCTCTTATTAGCTAGCGGGTTCTCCTTATTAGCTAGCGGGTTCTTTTTATTAGCTAGCGAGTTCTCTGCGAAGGCGGGACTTCTCTCCTGCTTCCCGCCACCTTCAACCAACCGGGAGTTGGGACATAGTGTCTCCGATGGACAGGTGACCCGTCCAGGTGTCCAGGTCCAGCCCGCCCGCCAGAACTCACCAGTAGCAGCGCAGCTAACGTCTGGCTGTCATTCTTAGCGTGTCTGAGCGCGTGCAGACACTTCTCCAACATTTGTCTCTGAGCTTCACTGAGAGACCTTCCTCCTGCTACTCCTTGCTCCTCTTCTTCGGAAGCCTGGTCAGCCATGGTAACCCTAGTAACCAGGAACAGCCGCTGTAAGGTTAAACGAGCTAAAAGTGTTAAAGCTGAAACAGTCCAACTTTCTGAGCATAAAGTTCCCCAACATGCAGCAGGCGGTGAGGAAACCTCATATATCAAAATAAACCATCAGGGACCAATACAAACCCTTATTGGTCATTTACAACCAATCAGAGCACTGCTTGTTGTACAGTCGGCGCCATTTTAAGCATCAATGTGAAAAAGGTGCATCGACTGGGTTAGCATCATTCTCCTGCCGGTGCGTTAGCCGGGTCAGAGAGGGCTAACAGGGCAGGTTGTCACGGGTCCAGAGACAAAAAAGCCCTGGATGTTAAAAAATAGACCGAGCTAGCAAAGTGCGATCCCTTCAATGCAGGTGACAATAAACCCCGATAACTGACCTTTTCCCAAAGGCAGCGTTTAAGAGTTCATCTCCTCTTCCCAGGCGACCTTCCGGCTGACGGCAATGAATGTGACCAGTGACTCTGCAGGAACGCATTGGAGTCTGATTAAAGTCCGTAATATGATGAAGTGTGAAAACATCTGTTGAAGCAGTTTAATATTTTCCAATGAGGGAAATCAGTGTGTGAACGTTGTAGAGCTGGATCTACCAGATCTACTGGTTCTAATAGAAAACAATGGGCTCATAAACCAGCGATAGGCCTAAAGAAATGAAGCACAAATGAAATGCATTAGATAGACAAGGATAAGTTTGTTTGGGGGATGTTAGCTGGAAAGGTCCAAGTCGATCTTAGACCGGGTCCCATTGGCAGCTTCTCTCTGTTCGTACATAGTTTCTCTCTAAAAGCGTTTCTGCCAGAAGTAATTTCGTTTCTAAAGGAAGACTGCCAGACCCGAATATGTTTGGTGTCTGTGATGGACGTGTGACCAGGTCAAGGGTCAGGGTCAGCTGACAAGTCGCCTCCCAACTATAAAGGAAGGGCAGATGATGGATTGATACTTCATTTATTATTTATCTTATGTTGTTACTAAATTGAAAATAAGAATTGAATAACCAGTTTATTATCATTATTAATGAGCATTGAAAGGGAAAAACTATTCCACTTTACTACGGAACTCCTCTAGAGTTTTATGTTGAAAATCCCTCCACCGGAAGTAGTATTTTCCAGAGTTGATCCTTCACTCATCAGCTGGACAGATCCACTCTGACCCACTTTACAGAACCAGCGACCAGGCGGCAGTCCTCAGGTACCGAACCCTTCACCGTCGGAATAAGACCCGGACCGGGATCGAATTCCGGGTCCAGTCCTGGTTCGTTCGGGGATGACCGCAGCTGTTGGCCCGGAGGTTCCTCAGCGCGGCTGATTCCAGATCACAGAGGTAAACCACACCGAACCTTCGGTACCGGGGTGTAATCCTGCCCACAGAGCGGATCCTCTGCTCTGACGTCTCCTCGCATGCCGCTGTAACCTCTACCTGAGGTTTACACGCGGGTCAGATCCACGGCGCAGGAATCCTCCATCTTGTCGGGACTTCCTGCAGGTTATTTCCCTCCTGGTCCAGTCTACGCTGGGTTCTGACCCGTGTCAGGTCCAGTTCGATCCGGTTCAGTGGATCCAGGTCCACTGGGGTCCCCCAGGGCTCAGTGTTTGGGTTCTGGTTCCAGGTGGACCTCTTCACTGTCCTGTTGTTGTTTACACTTTCAGTGATGTTTGGTTCTGTTTGTTTTGCTCTTGTTACCTTCAGTTCACTGGCAGAACCAGAACCAAAGAGAAACAAGCAGAATCTTCCGAGGAGGAACTGGTTAGAAGGAATCATTTCCAGGTGTGAAGAAAACAAAACACCAGGATGGGTTTAAAAGCCAGGTTCTGATGGCGCCGGCCCAGCAGAAACAGAACAGAACCTGGACGGGTCCAGTTGAGGAGGTATTAGGAGAACTGAGCTGGAAGTTTATCTGTCGGATCGACTTCTGAAGATCAGTGAAAACCAGAGCAGCTGTGGGAGGAGGTTCTGCTGGACGGGTCCATAGAACCGGGCCCCCCTCAGGGGCCCCTGTCATCAGTAGAACACCACAGAGTAGTTTCTCATCAACTAATATAGCAAGTTATTCTGGGCTTTGACTAGGCCATCAGACCCCGACGGCGCCACCTGGAGGTCAAGGCTCCAGCTTCATGGTTCCTGTCAGGCCGACCTTCTGCTCTCACTCGGTTCTGTTGCCATGACACTGACTCACATGAGCTAAACTACGGTGGCCTTTGAGGGCCAAAAGATAAGAGCTGCTGAAGGACGGAGACCTGAAACAGAGGTTCTGATCTGGTTCTGATCTGGTTCTGATCGGGTTCTGCTGATGCGCTGTCCTGATTCCTCCTTTGCAGTGTGAAGGTGGAGCCTCCTGAGGCGGCCATGTTGGATCTGTCGGTCAGGGTTGTGGTGTTGACTCGTCTTCACCCGTCGCCTCACTGCAGCTCTCTGCCAACCTAACTCTTCCTCCTCCTCTTCCTCAGGCTGCAGGTGAGCAGCTGATCCTCTGACATCATCACCCAGAAACATCCGGAAACTATAATTGAGTAGAAAAGCACTTGGAGGGTGCAGACCTCTCAGAAGGGGTGTATTATAACCATTGAGAGCCCCCCCCCAGACGGTTATCCAGATCATCACCAAAATTCAATCGTTCATCAATGGTTATAATACGGGAAAATTTGAGCAAAACCCACCCGACACTTTTCAAATTATTTTAAAAACAGACAAACACCGATAAAAACACAGGTAATAATTATTGGTACAACAAAATATGTTTAGACTACATTCTGTTTCTGTGACCATGAAAACACGCCACCAGCACCTGGATCAAGCTGATATCCATATTAGTTGAAAAGTTATTGACGATAAATGTCGGTTTTCATCTGGATCGAACTCGTTAAAGATTCTGTAAACGCTACCGAGTCAGTAAAGTTTCAGCTACAGTTTGGTGTTAGTTGCATGTCTCTACCTTCATAGAGTCACAGAAGCTGATGAGCCCAACCTCTGGATCACCAGAACCAGAACACTTCTATGATAACAACCAAACTACCCTGAATGATGGTATTTGTGGTCCTGATATTTTTATCATCCATCTCCTTTTTATAGGTTTTATTGCACAAATGTATAAAGTGTCTCCTAATGTTAAAGAATCCTTTAAAAAATTCCTGGATCCGGATCCGGATCCGGATCACCACCAAAAGTTCATGGATTGGTCCGTAGCCCTTTGGAAAAATTTCAAATCTGTCACTAACTTTATCTGTAAAGTTGCTAACAAACAAACAAACAAACAAACAGACAAACAGACAAACAAACAAACAGACAAACAAACAAACAGACAAACAGACAAACAAACAAACAAACAAACAAACAAACAAACATGACCTCCTTAAATGTAGATTTTTTGATTTCTTTATGTTTTTTATTGGATGAGTTTTATTTTTTTCGAAGCGGTTCTGTTCGGGTTTCCTGTCTGTTTCACTGTTTGGTTCTGGTTCTGACCTGGAACATTATTTCTGTCTCTGTTCCTCCAGCAGGTTCCGGTACCTTGTGGAAAATGTTCCTGGCCCATCTGGACCCGCTCACCTGGACTTCTCTGCGCTGGTTGCTGGCCTACCTCTGGCTCTTGGCTCCGCCCACAGGTAAAGCCTCCGTGGCTCCTGAAAGAATCGACCCGTTCTGCTTGGGGAACCGATTGGACTGAGGAGAAGTTCTGCTCCTCAGGGGGGTGGGTTCTGATTGGATCCCAGGGGTCTTTGGGTTCTGTTTGTTGGAGCCTCTCTGATCTTCCTGCTCCAGGTGTGTCATCTGATCTGTGCCGGGTCACCGGCGGTGTTCTGGGGATCCACTGGAGCAGCACCCTAAGCCTGGGCTGGTACCCGCTGGCGTCCGGCAGAGGCGGCGCCACCTGCTGGGAGGCGTGCTGCTTGGAGCCGCGGTGTGACGGCGTGTGGAGCATCGGAGGACGCTGCGTGCTCCTGGGCTGCTCCAAGGAGGACGGCTGCAGCATCTCGTCTCTGCCGCAGCCCCACCAGGAGTCCCTGGGCCTCCTGCAGCTGCTGTCCAAGGTGGGATCGGACCGGTTCTGGTTGGAATTTGTTCTGGAGGAACGAATCTCATCAGAGTCTCTCTCCAAACCTCTCCTGAAGGGACCGGTCCGGATGAAGCACAGGAAGCCTCGGCGCGCCGCCCAGGGACGGCTGAGGAGAGCGCATCCCAGCAGCACGGTAACCACGGTAACCTCTGAAGCAGGCGTGTCGCCACAGATCCTCCTGGAGGGCTGGACCTCGATCCTTCTGGCAGAATCTTCTAGAAGCCGGTTCTGTTCACAGACGGGTTCTGGTTCTGTCCCCTGTGGTATGCAGGAAAGCCCCGGACCCAAAGCGGCTCCCACAGCTCCCACAGCTCCAAGCAGCGCCCCACAGACGGCCCAGCAGAACCTCAGCCTGTCAGCCAATGGGAGCTGGGATGGAGTTCTGGTTCCGTCTCCACAGAACTCCTCGGCCCGCAGCACCGCCCACCCCACCACGTCTTCCAATGGGACCGATGTGAGCTCTCTGACTGCAGCAGGTGAGTGAGCACAGCCGGGTCAGAACCAGACTGACTAACAGCAGTCCGGGTCTGGTCAGGCTCTAAAGCAGACCGACCGATCCCAGAGCGGGAGGCGGGTCCACTGCTGCACCAGAACCACGGTTCATTGATGATTCTCATTCTGTCCAATCAGCTGTTTGTATCATTAAAGCTGCTGTTTATTTTAGGACAAAAGGATGTTTTTGTGTCACATCCTTGGTTCTCTGATTGGTTCCAGTCTCTGTTAGTCCTGCCTTAACCGCCGGGTTCTACCTGCTGCTGTGAACCGGGCGTAGATCAGAGCTGGGTCGGAGCGGTGGACGTGGACCTTGTCCTCCTGCAGCGGATCAGGTGGTGTTTTTCCCAGATCTGACAGCTGGAATGTGCCGAGCCGCTCCGAGCTTCTGCAAACAGGAATAACTGGTGTTATCAGTTCCTGCCAGCCTGAGCAAATATGTGGAGACAGAGCGATTAAAGGAGCAGCCTGATCTAAAGACCAGCAGAGGAGCATCAGTGGCGGTGGAACCGGTGATTGACCTGTGGGTGGGGAGGGGACATGTCCCCCACGACCCTGATCCGTCCCACAGGACCAGAACTAGAGACTTCCTGCTCAGATTCCTCTCAGGTTTGATCAGTTAAAGCCGACCCAGTAACTCACTGGGACCGAGGTGCTGGTTCCAGTAAATCACTGCAACCTCTGAGGACGACCTGAGTGGCTGATCTCAATTCCTCAAAGAAAGAAACGAACCGAATCAAATTGAAGAGCAGAACTCAGATCAATCTGATAAACACAAACGTCTGTCGGGAAACGATCAGTTTATTTGAATTTTCCAGTTCATAGAAGCACATTTAACCAACGAACCTCGGCTCCGTCCTCCATCATCCCGTCTGTCCAACAGTCGTTGGTTGAACTGCAGAACAAAGAAAGAGCTTCAGGAAGTGAACAAACAACTATTTTCACTGCTGGTCGACAACCAGCTCTTAGAAAAACAGGAAACATCAGAAAGACGTAAACATTCATAGAGTTAAGTTGGCTGATGTTAGCTCCATGCAGACCTACTGACTGCTGGTGGACGAGGCTCGCTGGAGGTGCAGTGGTACCACTAGGTTATTATTGGATGTAAAACGCATGTATATGATGCTGCTGTTAACTGGAATTATTCAAAATATACTGAATAAATTACACTCAACCAAAATATAAACGCAACACTTTTGTTTTTGTTCCCATTTTCCTTGAGATGGACTCAAAGATCTAAAATTCATTCCAGATAAATATTCCCATTTGTTTCAAATGTCTGCTTTGCTGAGATCACCCCCCCCCCACCTCACCGGTGCCACATCAACATGCTGATCTGACGTCATGATTAGTGCACAGGTGGACCTGATGCTGCCCACAATAAAAGGCCACTCTGAAATGTGCACTTTGTTTTTGCTTCATTGTTGTCTGGAGACTCAGAACCAGTCAGTATCTGTGTGACACCATTGGCCTCATGCACTGCAGCACATCTTCTTACATAGAGTTGGATGAATTTGAGAAATTTGAATTTTAGATTGTTGAGTCCATTTTATGGAAAATGGGAGCAAAAACCAAAGTGTTTATATTTTGGTCTGTCAAGAGAAATGTTGTAAATAAAGTTCAACCACAGAGACGGCGTGCGTGTCAGGGACTTTGTCTCCCTCTGCTGGAAGACCATCAGACCGATATCTGTCCGTGGATTTGTTTGATTGCAGCATCGTTTGGATCACAGCAGAAGGAGGTTCTGATGAACCTGCTGGTCTCCTGTTCTCATCCCGATCAGGTCTCTAATTAGAACGCTTTTCTTTTCCATCACCCCCCCAAACATCGTTAGCCTCTGATGAGTGTTGAGTTCATAAGTTCTGTAAACGGGTCGTGAAGTTGAATGTGATCCCGGGTTTCCTGTCCACAGTCAGGGAGCTGGTGGTGTCGGCAGGAGAAAGCGTGGAGGTGACGCTGCCGCGCAGCGAGGTGGAGCTCAACGCCTTTGTGGTCCCTCCTCCCCCTTCAGGTAGAACCCACAGCAGCAGCCTGCAGCTTCACCACTCAGCAGGTCGCACATCTGAGAGGTTCTGGTTCTGTTTGCAGGGAGCAGCTATGCATTTGACTGGCGTCTGAAAACTCATCCCAAAGATTACAGTGGAGAGATGGAGGGCAAGAAGGACCGGACTCTGAAGCTCAGCAAGGTGAACACCCAGGTTCTGTCTGGTCCTCTCTCACTCTGGTTCTGGCTGACCCGGTTCTGTCTCTTCCAGCTGACGGTGGGCCTGTATGAGTTCGAGGTGATGGTGGAAGGGGAGGGAGCCCGTGGACGGGGCTATGTCAACGTCACGGTTAGACCAGGTAAGAGCGGGAGCCCTGCTAAACAGAAAAGCTGGAAAACCACCATTGAAGATGGTTCTGATCCGGTTCTTCTGCCCTGTGAAGAACCTGGAACCTCTTAGACAGCTGACCTTCCCCAGCCACTTTGTTCAGACTTCCTCTACCAAATTTTAAAGGGAATCACCTACAGCAGCTGCTGGGGTCCTAAATTGATTAAATCTTCAGAAACATCTCTGAATGGATCGAAGAACATCGCAGGGAACCACGGTTAAACCGTAGAACAATGCAGGGAGCCACGGTTAGATCGTACGATGGCGCAGGGAGCCACGGTTAGACCGTACAACGGAGCAGGGAGCCACGGTTAGACCGTAGAACGGAGCAGGGAACCACGGTTAAACCGTAGAACAATGCAGGGAACCACGGTTAGATCGTACAATGGCGCAGGGAGCCACGGTTAGACCGTACAACAGCGCAGGGAGCCACGGTTAGACCGTAGAACGGAGCAGGGAACCACGGTTAGACCGTAGAACAATGCAGGGAACCACGGTTAGATCGTACGATGGCGCAGGGAGCCACGGTTAGACCGTACAACGGAGCAGGGAGCCACGGTTAGACCGT